>OZ023263.1:160216055-160313555 GCA_964006375.1 Tillus elongatus
TAGTGGGTCACACACGAAACGTGGCGCGTATATAGCACTTAGACGAGAGGCCGACGTTCGTGACGATTGTACATAATCTGTATATATGTGTATATAAGTAGGCTATATTTCATGTTAGTTGATATCTTGTGATTTCGTCCATGTAAATAAATTGTTTTGTGATATTATCTCATAGTCAAATAGCTAAATGAATATCAGCCAAAACCTGCAAGAGTAAACCTTTAAATAAAAATCTGGGGATCGTGAACAAGAACAAGAAGCTCGTTACAAATGTATGCAGATGACATTAAGATTTTTGCAAGTATTTCGAGTCTTGAGGTCCTTGATGAACTGTGTTGTCGGAGTAATCTTACTATAAATTTTTTTTCAGTGTTGTGTAATATCCTTTACTCGAAATAAGCTCCCAATTACTTTCAGTTGCAATTTAAGAGGGCTTGCACTTAGTCGCGAGTTAGGGACCTTGGAATTGTTTTTGATTGTATTCTATCTTTTAAACCATACTAGAACATAATGTTAGTTCTGCTTACAAAGCCCCTGGGTTTCTAATAAGAAACAGCAAAAATTTCTTCCTAACTAACACCCTTGCTCTCCTCTTTTGTTATCTGGTTAGGTCCCGACTTGAATATGACTCGGTTGTGTGGGCTCCTACTTATGAGATACATGTGGGAAACCTTGATTCAGTACAAAAGAAATTTCTAAAGTTTCTTAGCTTTCGAAAGGATGGTTAATATCCTCCTGTTGGTTTATTGGAGATGTGCAAGCAGCGTTAATTTTTTTTTATAAATTGACTAATTCTGTTTACTGCCGAAACTGTGTGCAATATGTTTTTTATAATGGATTTGTCTGAACCCTTCACTGCTGGCTCTGGCGTTCCACAGGGTTCCAATCTTGTCCCGCTCCTCTTTTTGTTATTCATCAACGACATAAGCTCTGTAATTTCTGGTAATCATCTATTATTTGCTGATGATCTCAAATTATACTCCAGTGTTCACGATATTGGTGACTGTTCAAGACTCCAGGTGGACCTTGACAACTTGCAGCTGTGGTGTGTTGAGAACAGACTTGAATTAAATGTCTCGAAGTGCATAGTGATGACATACACTAGAAAAACTAGCCGTGTAGCTTTTCCCTACAAAGTGGGTGGTGTACCATTGGTTAGGGATGAAGCGCACAAGGATATTGGCATTTTATATGATGAACATTTAAGTTTCACTGGACATATTCAAACAATCACAGCATCCTGTTTGAAGTTGATGGGTTTCATTATGAGGAATAGCAGATCATTTTCCAATTTGGATAGCTTGAAAATTCTCTATTTTGCCTATATTCGATCTAGGCTTGAATATTGTAGCTTGATTTTTGATCCCTTTTATAGTGTTCATATTGGTGCTCTGGAAGATGTTCAGCGTAAGTTTTTAAAACACCTTGTATATAGGGCATCTGGTACCCACAGAGGGAATGCGATCATGGCTAATTGCTGATGCAAACTGGCATACCCAGTTTGTATTCGCGTAGAAAAGTTGCATCTGTGATGTTCCTGCATAACTTGTTTCATGGTAAAGTTGATTGTCCAGACTTATTGATGCAATTAAATTTCTCAGTTCCACGGGCTGCATCTAGAGTGATGAGAGTGTTTAAGCCTCCAATACCAAGGACTAACTCGTATATGAAATCACCTGTGTACACAATGAGCTCTGACTTTAATGATATTGCAAACTTGTGTGACTTTTATTCGGATAAGGCTGCAGTTATTCGTAGGATGGCTATATCTTACTTTGTCAGTTATTAAGGCCATTATATGTACTGTTTTGTGGAATTTCTGCCTTGTGATGTTTTGCACATTATTTTAGTTTTGTTTTAGAAGTATTTTTTGTTCATATTGTTACATATTGTTCTTTTTGTTTGGTGTCCTATTAATGGGATTATCCTGTTGGGCATGTATTCAATAAATAAATAAATAAATAAAACCTGCTTCGGCAACTTAATTTCAATGTGTCTTGCATTACAGCATGTTTTTCAGGCACATTCTATTTCCCCACAGCTCATACACGATTGCTGCAATCGTCTCCAATTTACTAAATGTGCAATGATTGCTATGTACTGCAAGACATCCTAGATATCTTCTCATGTAATATATCAGCGATAAAATGCTTTTTAGTGATGTACCTTGTGGATATCTCATTTGTGTAATTTGGTTGTTGTTATTTGGTTTTGTGTACAAGCCCATCCTTAATTTGGCTTTTAAGCTGTTGGATGGTGTATGAATAAATAAATAAAAAGCAGCGACTTATTTGTGACATAGGTTGAAAGGTCATTCTATATCCATCTTGTTTCATCAGATTACATGTCTTCCACTGTGTCACACAAACTTTGAGGAATCTGCTTTAACTAAACTCATTCTAAAAAATTGATGACTTCACCACCAAATCATTGGATTTTGGAAGGGATAGAATAGAAAAACTGTCAGCTCATGAAGACACATCTTAAACAATACAGAATATGTTTTTTGAATAATTCATGCATGTTCTTTATTTAAAATAAATAAATTTTGAATTCAATTTAAACACTACGGACTTATGCATCATTTGAAAATTTTTAAATGTTTCCTCAAAATTGAAATTTACCATCGCCTTGATTGGCAGAAACATATTAGCTTCATTGCTAATAATATGTCAAGATACGCACTGAGAACACTGCCTATGATAACAAACAAAAATGTTGCTATAATGGCTGCATAAAAAGTAGAATACAATATGGCCTCAGATTTTGGGAGAACTCTACAAAACTTCAAATATTTACAAAAAAATGTACATACTGACATCATAAAAATATGTAACAATATACCTAAGGAAATAAAAAAGTTGGCAGTGAATTTTTGTAAGAATAATATATAACATTAGTGATTTAGCCTTATATTAAAAGTTATAAACATTTATGTAATTAGGAACAGTAAAAAAATAAGGTGAAGAAGGGCAAGCAAAAACACGATCTCTAACATAAATATGTATACAGCAATTTAGACAAAACTCAAAAACAATTGATAAACAGGAAATATACTCAACAAAAAATACACTAGAAAGCTGAACAGACAAAAAATTCCTGTGATTCACGCATTGAGGGTGATTGTATGCATGCAGAAGTGGAAGAAAAACCCCCAGGAAGAAGAGTGTTTCTACCCCCTCACCCAAAAACACGGGGCGGTTCTCCTTCCCCTTGTGCATGCATACAACCACCTTCAAAGCATAAAGCACAAGAAAAATTGCTTGGGAGAAAACCACTAAGAAAGTTAAGGGACCTAAGGTGAATATGGGTGTTATGCAGGGTAGACGTTTAAAGGAGGTATTGCTGCAAAATGTGAAAATTGCATCTTTGCAAACTCTGACTAAGTGGGTTTTTTTTAAGCATTTTCCGCTCATATTTCCTCCCCGCCCAACACCCCTATTCATTCTTGGCCCCTTAACTGTCTTGTAGCTTGTGCATCCAAGGAGGATTCTAAGCATGTCCTAATAAAAATGTTCTAAAAACCTGCAGTGCAGTAAACTGCAAATTTACCAAAATTACATTCCACTTCGTCACCTATAATGTCTTTTTCAGATAATATAGAATACAGTACTAAAAGAAGTATGTTTAGTTGCATTTTCATTTCATTTTTATTTTTATATCAGATATATAGAATAAAAAGTGATAATAAATGACACCCTCCCGTCCAGAAGCTCTGAGCAGCTTGTGCAGGGGGAGGTTACATAGAAAAGACAACGGACACACACGCAACACACAGTGGCAGAAACTGCCATCACCGGGAATCGAACTCGGACACTCTGTGACACACCACGGAGGTGTATGGCAACACAAACTTGAAAAGTAGAGAAGTTGTTTAGAGCATGTTAACAGTAATAAAGTTGATTTCATCATGTGACAGTAGTATGCTGATCATAAAAAATACTTCTAACTGTATGCACACAAAAATTAGTAAAAGACATTTATAAAATCCAATTTAAAAAAAAAACTGTCGTAATTTGTTAAGAGGTTATGAGATGTAATGAAACGTCAAATTCACTGTACCGCAGCATAATATTATTATGTTGCGACTGTAGTCATCCCATGTCACATGTGCGTGGCAGTGCAAAAATAGGTAGCCGCATTATCATATCTCTCTAGTAATTGTATCATGTCTAAAACCTAAATTTGAGGCTAAATTTCCAATTTGATATTGACAATAAATGACATAACCACAAAATGACAAATGACAGTGGAGCTCCAACAGGAACACAGTCTAACAACGTTGTCAGATAGAGTAAATTAGGATTGGAGGAATAAATTCAAAATCACGAGAAATGTGTAATTCAAAATTTGCAGGTATTAAATACAGCTATGGATTACAGTATTTTATAACTAACTGATAAAATTCAATTTTATAACATGTTTTCTTTATAACCAGAAGTTGTGAAAATTTGAGATGTTTACATATGAAAGGTTTAACTACACGAAATTTCTGAAGATTTGGCAACCCCGATAAGAAACAACTACATTTTGACATCTTGCAATGATTATAACTTTCATTGTTTAGATTTTTATCTACGATTTATTTAAATAGCATAGCAATACAGGTCACGTCATCTGTCTTTGTCCAACATTGTAGATATTGCATTACAGAATTTGAAGTGATGTCGAGGATTATTTTATTATTAATATCAAATAATTTTATTTTTCTTTGATCAAAAGACTTGAAAATTGGTACATAACCATGTCTTGAATTTTCGTTTCAATCACTTAAACAATTTGAAAGATATTGCATTTTAAAAAACATTTTTTAATTTTTGTTAAGAAAAATTGTGCGTTTAGATCTGATGAGCAAACTCATTTAAGCCAGGGTGTCTCAAATTTGGTCCAAATCAGTGACATATTTTTTGAGTTATCGGTTGGATATATATATAAATATAAATATATATATATATATATATATATATATATATATATATATATATATATATATATATATATATATAAATAAACTTTTTAACTGACCCTGGATATCGGTTCCCTGGGCACTAATTTGTGCTCATTTAAAGAGATTTTCCAAAAGTCTTACCATCGATACCTCTCTATTAGTGAATTTTGTTAATAACAATTCACTAAAAATGTGGTCATTCAACACTCAACAGGAGGAAGATATTAGAAGGGAAGGCTTACTATACCATTGATGAGTACAGGGTGGCTCAAATTCGAGCCTCATCATTGGTATCTCGGAAACTGTAAGAGATACAACGTCGGTTAAATTATGGCAAAGTTGCGTAATTTGATGCTCAGCAAAATGCAGTTTAGAAAATTAGAAAATTCCGAATACTTCCGGTGATAATCGGAAAAAACCGAAAACTCATAAAATATGTTTTATTTTTTTCTGGCGTTATTTGAAAAGATATAGCAAAATGAATCACACTTCTTCAAGGTCACTTTTCCTCTCCTACAAAATGGCATTTTCAAATTTGAAATCTGATGTTTTGTCTTTCAGAAACCATCAACTCCATTTTTTCAAATACGGCCCTGGATTTTTTATTTCATGCTTTGTTACCTTTGGACTACCTCAAAACAATGCCTCATCACAACTTTTGAATTTCAAACGTTTTGATCACAAAAAATGACATTTTCAGTATTTCTTGAAAATATTTAATGCTTACTTAACTTTTAAAATGGACAAATTAAAAAACCTAAAGTAATTGCTCGAATAAGCCCCCTTGGACTTCTATGCATTTTCGCATACGTCTTCGCAGATTGTTCGTAACAGCCCGGTGGATTATTCTCCCTCTTGCTTGTAGAGTTGTGAATTCTAACACTAACTTTTAGCGCAAAATGTTTATATCATTCGAAAAAGCATCCTTGAATAAGCGATCTTTCAAGAATCCCAATAAAAAAGAATCCAGCAGGGACAAATCGGGACTTCTGGCAGGCCAGCGCACCACTTCTTGGTTTCCAATCCATTAATTGGGAAATGTTTCATTAAGAAACTCGGTTACTGCCCTTCCTTTATAGGGTGGTGCACCATCCTGTTGCCACCACAGCTGCCGCAGCATATTCAACGGTTCATCTTCAAGCCCATCGAATATATAATTATGGATTAAATTAAGATACCGTTCAATATTTAAGTTTCCATAATAAATAATAGGCCCTAAGATTTTGGTTCGATACATTCCAACCCAAACATTGAATGATTTTCGTCCCTGTCTTCGAACTTGCCGATTTTGGTACGGATTTTGTACTGCATAATAATGCTCATTGTTTCTGTTAAAAAGGCCGCTTGTGGAAAAATTACATTCATCTGTCCAGATAATTTTATTTAAGAAATCATCATCTTTTTCCATCAAGCCAATTGCAGAATTCAAGCCTTCTGTCCCTGTCTCCTGATCTTAGATCTTGGCAAACATAAAGTTTATAGGGATGATACTTGTGTTTTTTGAAAACCCTCTGAATTCGGCTTCTAGTCATATTCAGTTCTGAAGCAAATTGCCGTGTTGAACCATGAGGATTTTCCGTAACCTTTAACAAAACGTTTTGGTGAAATATCTTTGACATGTTATCGCAAAATATTATAGTAATAAAATGTTGCATAGCATCATTTTATAACGATACTTACAGCATTTAAAACAGCTTCTTCATCTTCAAGTTCCATTCGCTGGCCGTACGAATTTCTAGGTTTACCAAAACTACCCAAGAGACCTAAATTTCTGTCCAAATTGTTGAAATATGAATACTGTTCACATGAAATGTGCGAGTTTCTGTTATTACTATAATAAATCCGAAGCATATCACGTTTCTCGAAATTGGAAAACACCATTTTTGCTCTCTTAATGTTTATTTTGAAAGTTAAATTGTCAAAAGTTCTATTGTCTTATTATGACAAGCAAGCTTGATATTTCTGAATATCAAAGTCGCCGAGATGAACGAGCAGACATGTCATTGCATTGCATTGGATTGAACTTAAAATATTTGACTCATAATCATAAATTCGGGTTCATCTTTACCTACCTAATCAAATTATATTATTGAAGAAATATTTTGTTTTAAAAGCAGTCATATTAAATATTTTCAAGAAAGACGGAAAATGTCATTATTTGTTATCAAAACGTTTGAAATTCAAAAGTTGTGATGAGGCATTGTTTTGAGGTAGTCCAAAGGTGACAAAATATGAAATAAAAAATCCAGGGCCGTATTTGAAAAAATTGAGTTGATGATGGTTTCTGAAAGACGAAACATTGGATTTTAAATTTGAAAATGCCATCTTGTAGGAGAGGAAAAGTGACATTAATGAAGTGTGATTCATTTTGTTATATCTTTTCAAATAACGCCAGAAAAAAATAAAACAGATTTTATGAGTTTTCGTTTTTTTCCGATTATCACCGGAAGTATTCGGAATTTTCTAATTTTCTAAACTGTATTTAGCTGAGCATCAAATTACGCAACTTTGCCATAATTTAACCGACGTTGTGTCTCTTACAGTTTCCGGGATCCCAATGATGAGGCTCGAATTTGAGCCACCCTGTCTGTACTTGGCTGATAAAAGAAAACAAGGGAAAAATATGGGAGGCAATCAAATTTTAGTCTATTCTACTTTATTTGAATGTATGTAACATTTTCCATTGTTATTCTTGTTACAATTTTGACAAGTGTCACCTGCATTACGAGTAATGTATACATGTTGTATGAAACAAATAAAGCGTTATTATAAATAAATATAATAATCAAATGCCTGTTTCTGCAAGGACAGGTTTTAAATCAGTACACTGTACAACTGATGACTTTTGTTAACAGACTATAATATATATGTATATATATATATATATATATATATATATATATATATATATATATATATATATATATATATATATATATATATATATATATATATATATATATATATATATATATATATATATAGCTTCCAAGAAAAGTTTGAATATGCAGTATGTGCCTGTATCCATGGAGGAAACTAATATAGAGTGCCTATTGGTAAAAATGAGGTCGAAAAAGAAATCATTTTATTTGTGTTCCGTTTATATCCCCCCTAATGTAAATATTGACGGATATGTAAAATTTTGCAGCAATCTTGAGACTATTTTAGATGATAATGTAGATATAGTGATTTTAGGAGATTTTAACTTGCTATTATTTCCTCTAGAAGGCTGTGATAAGAGTGTGCTATTGAATGGTTTTTTAAATCTTTATAATCTTAGTCAATATAATACTGTTGTTAATAATATGCAGAGAAGACTAGATCTGGTACTTTCTAATATGTCTATATTAAATTTGCAAAAATGTGATACTCCTATCTTAAATGAGGATGGGTACCATCCTTCATTAGATATGATACTGTCCATACCACGTGAGAATTCGAATTGTGGTACTCATACTGCCACTAGGGCTAATTATAAGTATGATTACTCTAAGGGTGACTATCAACTATTGTATACGCTTCTTAAGGATACTGACTGGTCTGACTTGTGGGCAACTGAGGATGTGAATGTTTGTTTGGATTCGTTTTACGATAGGATGTTTGTGTGTCTTGAACAAGCGATTCCTAAGAGTGTGGTTAAAGAGAATAAAAGTGATGTTCGGAAGTATCCAGTCTACTTTTCTCTGGGTCTTAAAAAACTTATAAAACTCAAAAATCGTCTCCACAATAAAGTTAAAAATGGTGAAGCCAGCTCTGAAACTGTAAATAAATATCATGAAACAATTGAAAATAGTTCGTATACTGATCCTAACAGTTTTTGGGAATTTGTGAGGTCCAAGCGAGCGAAGTCTGGTGTACCTTCTGAGGTTTCTTATGAGGGCCGCACTGTCAGTGGTACACAGGAGGTGGCGGATGTTTTTGCACATCATTTCAGCTCTGTGTTTCAAAAGTCCAGGGTTGCTGATTCTGATGATTTTCAGGGAAGTTTTGAATTTACATTAATTACAGAAGAGCATGTTATGGCAGGCATAAAAAAACTAAAACCAAAGAAGACTACAGGTAGTGACAATATACCATCGTATATTTACAAGGGTTGTTCTCATTTGCTGTGTGCTCCGTTGGTTAGGATTTTAAATCTTAGTATAAAAAACAATATTTTTCCTGATAGATTAAAAGATGCAATTATAACGCCTGTTTTTAAGTCAGGAAATATCAACTTGGTTGAAAATTATCGACCATAGTGTACTCAACTCGCTTGCAAAAATCTTTGAGAATATACTTCGGGACAAAATTTTGGAGGCGTTTTTGAACAAATTTGCTGAGCAACAGCATGGTTTCTTGCCGGATGTGTCAACTGTTACTAACCTGTGTATCCTGACAGAGGCTGCGGCCAGTGCTGTGGATGGAGGGGATCAATTAGATGTCATATTTACAGACTGTGCTAAGGCCTTTGATAAGGTCGATCATGGCTTACTTGTTATGAAGCTGGGGGACTTTGGTTTCTCTTTGAGTGCCTCTAAACTGATTGAGTCTTATCTTACCTTAAGAGCCCAACAAGTTAAAATTGGCAACAGTTTATCAAGGAAATTTGTGGCTACTTCAGGAGTGCCCCAAGGTAGTAACCTTGGACCTCTACTGTTTGCCATCTTTATAAATGACTTGCCAAACTGTGTGAAGCATTCCGAAAGTCTTTTGTTTGCAGATGATTTCAAGATCTTTAAACACATATCAGAACTTAATGACTATGACAGTCTTCAAATTGACCTGAATTCTATTGTGCAATGGTTTATTGACAATAATATGTTTATAAATATCAGCAAGTGCCAGGTAATGACTTTTACGCGTAAGAGAAAGTATATTGAATATGAGTATTCAATCAGCAATTCTGTTTTAGTAAGAAAAAAAGAATGGCAAGATCTTGGAGTTAGTCTGCAGATGAATCTAAAGTTTACCCAGCACTATGAAAATATTGTAAATAAAGCGTATAAGCTACTAGGTTGTGTAATTAGAAACACCAAATATTTTAAGAATATGGAGTCAGTCATAAGGTTGTATAATGCTTGGGTAAGACCTCAGTTAGAGTATGCCTCTATTATCTGGGCACCACAAACTAAAGTCCATGAAGACATGATTGAAAGAGTACCAAAAAAATTTTTGAGATATTTGTACTTGAGAAAATACAGTGTCTACCCATTCAGGGTCAGCTATTGCAGAATGTTGGTGGAGTTTGGCATGGTAAGGTTAAGTGTGAGACGAAAACTGAGTAGTGTAGTATTCATTTTCAATATTGTTAACAACATAAAATATAAAAGAATTTCCTTAATTAATAAAATTGGCTTTCTGGTTCCAAAAATTAACTTAAGAATAAGGAACCAGCAATTGTTTTTTTGTTCGCCCTTATATAACTGTTCACCTATAAATAGAATGTTACATGAGTGTAATAGGATAGTACAAAAATGTGATATAGACTTAATGAACACTATTGTCAAAAGTATTAAATGTGTGGTATTGAGTGACAATTTCGATGTCTCGGAACCTGTCTAGTGGTTTCATTTTTGTTTGTTTTTACTTTTTCTTTTCTGTTACTTATGTGTAGGTTTAGCCAGTAACTCTTACCTGTAATTACTATTACCAGTGTTTGTAGGAGTATAAATAAATAAATAAATAAATAAATAAACTCCAGTCATTAGCGGGTAAATTGGCGATAATGAAGTTTGAATCTCGGATGAAGATATAATTATTGGTTCTGTTTAAATTCAACATATAAATCGCCATGTCAAAGTCTGCCCTACAGTGATCGCTTTTGCAAGTCATCACTTTTCAAACAGCCATGACAGCTCTGGTGAAATAAATTATTAATATTATTAAGTAAAATAAGACTTACTGTTATGTATTAGCTTATGAGCCTTCAAACTGTTTGACTGAGTAAATCTGGTGTGGCAGATATCACACTCGTATGGTTTTTCACCAGTATGGATACGAAGATGACGTTTTAACTTAAAAGTATCAGGACTGGCATATGTACAATGGGGACACTGAAAATAAAAAATATTGATTACAAACAGAAACAATATTTAACTCTGAACACTGCAATGAACAAATTATCAAGGCTGGATCACAAATATAATAAATACTATAACAAACACCATTTAATTCTTCACAGATTTCACTGTTTGAAACTATGACACATTACAGTGCTTTGTAAGTATAACTCTTGTTTTTCTTTTCCAGAAACAATCATCCTGCTGATCTGGTCTATAAAGTCAAACAAGTCAACAAGTTGGAAGAAATATTCTATTTGTATTATGATTGGTTGGTTCATTTTTATGGCAGTTATTAAAACATTGAAAGACATTATGACTATCATTGACAAGTTTTTATCTATAAATTGGCAAAACATTGTATGTTTAGAAATACAACTCTAAAACTAGAGTCTCCTTCGTCTTAACTATTTCCATGGACCAACAAAATATTGGAATATTCTAACAACAAACAAAAAAGTATTACAAACATCAGTGTGAAATTTTCTGTCAAAAAATCAAATCATAGTTGGGCAATAAAATTTAAAAAAATGGGGTCGACCAAAATCTGCAAATAAAGAAACTGGAATATTGAGCCATCATCAAATATATGTATTTGAAAGGATTAAGAGGTAAGCAGATTTATGAAGATAGGCTTGATACCCTAACTGATTAGTATCCCTCTTACTCGAGCATACCGGGTGTCCCACAATGAACGCCCCCTATCGATTTCTCAGAAACAAGACTTTGGAAAGTTTTGAAAATTTGGCAGCTTACTGAAGACAACAGGGGCAACTCGGCTAAAATATTTTCAAGATGGTGGCACTACTGGTTATACAGGGTGATGATGTTAAATTGCTTATTTTGAATTGGACACCCTATATATTATTGCATTTTTAGATTATACGCAAAATTTTAGATACATTTTATGCTAATGTCGTATACCTAAGTCTAACCAGTTTTGACATATCTAAAAATTTTATGTGAAAAATGATGTTTGCAGGCCTAAACATATTTATCAATTTCTCCTATATGAAAGCCTCTATCATTTAATTACGATTGGTTTCCTTGTAGAAGAGGGTCCACTTTAGTGGCCTGTGATGTTATTTTGATAATAAGGGTGAGCAAAAACTCACATTGAAAATTGATTTTAAAATCGCCTTTTTTTTTCAAATGGAAGCCACCTATTTTTATAATTTTATCTTATTCAGCATTAAAAAAGAGGGAGGACTTTGTATGAGGTTGTCTATGCCAAAAATTTTTAGTTTTCGAAATATTGGCAATTAAACATTTTTATATGTAAAAATGTTATATGGCCTTTATGTTTTGTTGTTAGTCAGCCATGATAGCGACACATGTCAAAAGGAAACTATCGAGCACTACAGATACATCACTATTTGTTGTCATTTGACAAATCCTTATTGCTAATATTCATGCCAGCGTGATTAAATTATACACATGAGGATTATTTTTAATGTGTTTATTATTTATGGGGAATGTAACAAAGTTTTATCAAGAAGATGCCAGATATTTGCTGATAGATATCCAGAAAACCAGAATCCGTCACGAAACAGTGTTCGGCCAATAATAGAAAATTACAAAACTTTTGGCACCGTCAAGGCAACAATTTATATAAGAGCCATTTATCCTACTAAAAGAAAACCATACGTACACAGGGTAACAACTTATTTCAATAAATGTTCAAAATTTCACCCTGAACTTCCAAACATTTTCGGCATCCCCAAGTTAGTTCTTCATGGTTGAAATTCTAAGTTCTAATTGAATTTGGAGATAAGCTTTCGAACACGCCCCTTACCCTTGCCATACAATCCTCCTTTGTTGTCACTGATTTGAAATAAACCATGTTTTTTATCGTTCCCCATATAAAGTAATCTAACAGAGGCAAATTAGGTAAACGAGGAGGCTCCGGAAAGGCCTATTGTTGGGGTCGTGGAGTCGTGGGCCAAAGGACTCCAGGGGGCACGCTGAGGAAGTGGAAACAACAACATGAGCTTTCGACGAAGCTTTCCCCAAGACTGTCATGCGCAGTGAAGAGCCGCATCCTGCAAGAGGTGACCCTGCTGATAACTAAATTAGACGTGGAGGTCGAAAAAAACTCCCCCATCCACGGTGCCACGTGACCCGTGCCTAGCCATGGATGGCACCAGGATGATGGTGTCGTGAACAGAACCTCTGGAGTACTCGGCAACCCTCCAAAGTAGCCCGCCTTGCACCACACAGGCGGTTCTGATGGTGTGGACAGTATTTCCCCCATTCTCGTGAGAACAACATGGAGAACATAAATATAAATAAAACCAAAACCAAGGAGGCTCGAGGAGTGGCTCCTGCTACAGACTCGTGCTTTGAATCTATTCCGAAAACAGAGACGAGCCAAGGGGCGGCAGCGTCCGCAGACTCTGGAGGTCTCGGTCTCACGACCGACGTACATACAGGGGATCGGCCACAGACTTGTCCCCGACACCCAAGCTGGAGGCTGGATCCCACCGGAGGACGGCGAAGTCCGCGGACTCTGGGAGCCCCTCCACCAGTAAGGACCCTACTGTAGGGGTAGAGGGACTGCCCTGGCAGTCCAAGCGTCTGTCCGGGGCGCAAAGAGAGAAGCCCGGAGTGCGCAGAAGATGGCGACCGCGGCGTGGACGGTCGAGAAACCTGTAAAGGCGAAAGAGAAGAGTGCGAGTCAGAAGAGGCCGCGCTCGGACTCTAGCACGCCTACTACAGACAGATGTCCCAAAAGGGCCAGGGCACCTGCAGACTGGCTCATATAGGGAGGCTGTGGAAGGCATCGGGATGGCGTGATTGACAGACGCCATCCTGAGACCAAGCTAGACCAGGCTGCGGTGGTAGCTGCGTTGGAATCTCTTCAGGAAGGAGAGAGCCCGCCTCAGTTCTACCGGGCGCGCCTGGCTGCGAAAAACGATCTGGGGCCTTGATCAGATTTGGGAGGGGGCGGACTTGACAGCCGTTGAGCCCAAGGAACTCCCAAAGAGACGCAAAGTCCTCGTACGGATCCCTTACACCTTCCCGCAGGAGACGGTGATCAGTATACTGAAGATCCGGAACCTTGAACTGGGGACACAACACTGGTCGGTTCTAAGCAGGAAGGCAGAGGAGAAAGGACAGGCTCTCGCCTTCTCGATCGACCAAGCGTCTTACAGAACCTTCTTCAAGACATTCTGGGTCCTGGGAAGAGTTAGCTTTCGCCCACTGGGGAAGCAACCAGGGGTTGATGGGATTTAGGTTCCTTCAGGTCAACCTCCAACACAGTAGGGCAGCCATGGCCAGACTACTGATGGCTCTGAGGAACACGGATGTGGCCCGCATCCAGGAACCGTACTCCTATAAAAGAGAGATCAAGGGACTCGGCGGAGCTGCTGGAAAGCTCATCTACAGCAGATCCATTGCCTTAACAGTGCTAAAACTTTTGTAATTTTCTATTATTCGCTGAACACTCTTCTGTGATGGTTTCTGTTTATCTGGGTATCTATCAGCAAATGTCTGGAGTGTTCTTGATAAAACTTTGGTACATTCCACACAGATAATAAACAAATTAAATAATCTTCGTGGGTATAATTCAGTCGCCCCGGCATGATTTTAATTAATAATTGTCAAATGACAACAAATAGTGACGTTTCTGTAGTGTTCGATAGTTCTCTTTATCACGTGTCGCCGTCAAGGCTAACTAACAACAAAACTTAAAACCATATAACATTTTTACAATATAAAAATGTTAAATTACAAATATTTCAAAAACCACAAATTTTTCGCATAGGCAATCTCATACAAAGTTACCCTCTTTTTTACTGCTGAATAAAAAATAATTATTAGAATATGGGGTTTCCATTTGAAAAAAAAATACTTTTATCAATTTTTTCAATTCAATTTTCAATGTGAGTTTTTGATTACCCTGTATTTATCTATTATCAAAATAACATTACAGGCCACTAAAGTGGATCCCCTTTTACGAGGAAACCAAACCCAATTAAATGATAAAGGCTCTTATATAGGAGAAATTGACAGTTATGTTTAGGCCTGCAAATGTCAGTTTTGACATAAAATTGAAATCAAAAACGGTTGCACTTAAGTATAGGACATTATGCATAAAATGTGTCTAAAATGTTGCATATAATCTAAAAATGCAATAATATATAGGGTATCCTATTTAAAATAAGCAAGTTATAACCAAAAGTGCCACCACCTTAAAAATATTTTAGCCGAGTTGCCCCCATCGACTTCAGTAAGCTACCACATTTTCAAAATTTCCCAAAGTCGAGTTTCCGAGAAATCGATCGCAAGCGTTTGTTGTGGGACATTCTCTATAAACTTGGATTGTGTGCTTCAACAAAAAAGAGTCTTTTTAATTTAAGATGTGTGGCCGGAAACATCGATTCGTGTATGTCATTGAAAATATCAATTGCTGCAGTTTCTGGCAGACTGTCGAATTGAGCTGAAACGAATATCTGTGGCATTGAGTATATAAGATAAGGTGGTTCATCATATAGTCCAAATAGAGTTAGCCGTGATAAAAAAAAAAACTGCGAAATGAATGTATGAACGTTGAACAGAGGCTGGCAAGAGCAAGAAACGTCAAGCTCAATATGTTCAATTTGAAGAAAAGCTGACTTCTTCAACCATGTTACTATAGATGAAATGCATTTTTATGACCCAGAAACAAAGCACCAAGGAACACACACAATCTGGTTCCCCAATGTGTAAAAGTTATGTGGTTAAAATCTGCTGCAAAAGTTCTTGCTCCTGTGTTTTGGACGTTCTCAAATCATGAGTGACTTTCATAAAATCATAACTGGTAATAAAGAAATATTTCCAAAGGCGTTTTCCATGTTACCATGAAAACGTTCGTGATTTAGGGTTCAAATTATTCGAACATCCCCTTTATTCACCAGATCTAGTCCCATCTGACTATCACCTCTTCCCTCAACTAAAAAAACTTTTTAAGTCTAAATTTCCTTTCAACAGAGCTATAAAACAATTTTTTAAAAGGTCTAGCAGGGCATTGGGGCTTTGCTGTAATAAATGAGTTTAACTGAGAAAGGATTATATTAAATAATAAAATATTTTTAGTTTCAAATCTTGGGACATGATAGAAACTATTAATGACGATATATGGCTTTTGGTTTGACTGATCCAGCTTTTAGTGGCACATATATACTCAAAATATTAGAAAGGGTCTTGAAGTCTAGAATAGTTGATTTTGTTACTAAAACGTTTAAATTTGTTGAGCATCAGTTTGGATTTCAAAAAAGTAGTAGTACACAAATTGAAGTCATAGAGTTTATTACTACAAATCCTCACCAGAATAAATATGTGCTGGCAATGTTTGTAGATTAGAAAAAAAGCATTTGACACAGTTATTCATAGCATTCTACTAAACAAAATTTATAACATGGGAATATGTGGCATTGTGCATAAACTTATATCTAGTTATCTATTTGGCAGAAGGTAAACTGTTGTGAATAGTAAAAGAAACACCTCAAAAATTTTAAAAGCGGGTGTCCCACAGGTATCTGTACTTGGACCGATTCTGTATTTGTTGTATGTAAAATATCTATCATTAGCAAAATTAAAGGCTACATACATAACGTTCGCAGATGACACAGTGCTGTTGTATTCTCACGACTCCCAGGATTCGTTGGAAAATGATAACTTGGATACATATTACAGATAGTTATTAAGTAATAACTTGAAAATAAACTTAGATAAAACAGTGTACATATAATGCTTGCACAAAAAGGTAAATGCATAAGAGATATGAATATTAATATAAGCAATCAAAAAATTAAACATATAAATAGCTATAAGTACCTTGGATTAACAATAGACAATAAGTTGAATTTTGGAGAATACTTAAATAATGTAAGGAAAAAAGTATCTAGTCTGACTGGAGCCTTTAGAAGGTGTGAATATTATTTAACAGAGAGATCTGAGAGACTTTATAAGTCATTAATAGAACCACATATGAGATATATGATGGTTGTTTGGGCTTGAGGGCCAAAGGTAAAATTACAACAATTGCAGAGAACACAAAACCGGATACTAAAAATATTATATGGTTTAAACAGGTTTTATCCCACTAAATGTTTTATAAAACATTAAACTTCTTACAAATTCATAACCTTATGCCCGGTTTAGACCAAGCAGACAAAAAGTGAACACAATTTTGAGACAAAAACACGACAAAATTGCGACCAAATTTTAGGTATTCAGACAAGACAAAATTGAGACAAACTGTCCACACCACAAGGACAAATGTGCAACAAAATTCAGTTGTTGCGAATCAGTTGTTTAACCATGTGGAGTTTCCACCAGGAAGAAAATTTAAAAAATGAAAGATTTATATCTAGCCGCCAGTTGTTATACCTTTCTCTCCTCGCAAACGTTTTTGGATGAAACCAAGCTTAAAAAAGCGAGAAAGTTATTCCATAAATAAATTGTTAGTTCAGTTACATGAGGATGATATTGGACTAAGTGGTGAGATTCGTTCAAGCTTTAAGAATTTTCTAAGAATGTCCACCGAAGATTTCGAGAATCTGATATGCCTTGTTGGTCCTGCAGTTGCCAAAAGACATACTAACTACAGAAATGCTATAAGTGTAACAGAATGCTCTCTGTACAATTCTTTTAATTTGCAAGTATTTTCTGTGTTCCACTTTTTTTCCCCTGACATTTTTTGCAAAGACACTAGTACTCCACTACACAACAACACAACAGAACTAAATATGTGTGATTTTCCACTGATTTATTGGTTTCCTACTTTTGTCAGCGCATATATATATATATATATATATATATATATATATATATATATATATATATATATATATATATATATATATATATATATATATATATATATATATATATATATATATATTAACTGACCATGGAAATGGGTTCCAGAGGCCCTAATTCGCGCTCATTTAAAGAAATCTTCCGAAAGTCTCACCATTGATATCTCTCTATTAGTGAATTTTCTTAATGAAAATTCACTAAGAACATACAACAAAAGATAATTTTAAAAACCCTTACCTGATAAGGCCTCTCTCCTGTATGACATCTGATATGTCTCTTGAGCTTGCTAAGCTCCACACTTGCATAATCACATTCATTGCACTTATGGGGTTTTTCATGAGTATGTCTGTACCGCACATGTCTGACCAGCTCACCTGAAGTAGTAAATGCAGCATCACAGAACTTGCACGAATGCGGTTTTGTGCCTGTATGGGTGTTAACATGGTTTTGAAGAGATGCCAGTGTTTTAAAGCCTCGTTCGCACACCCTACATTTATGAGGGCGCTCCTCAGAGTGGGACTTCATGTGGCGGGACAGAAGATAACGTTTTGGACTAGTGTAATTACAATAATTGCACATGTGGGCCTGTGTGACTACTTGAGATTTACGAGGAACAATTTTGACAATCTTGGACTTATCATCTTCAACATCTGAGTCGATCTGAGTGGTTTCTTCTTGTTCATCAAAATCATAAACTGAAAGAAAAACAAAATAGAATAGGTGTTAAACTCATCAGGTACTTTATAATTCAAGATATAACTAATTATCAATAATAGCAAAAATAAAAAATTGTACCATTTGATAATTAATTCTGGGGATGTAAGAACATAAGTTGTCAAGATAACTTCCCTGAAGCGAGCGCTGTTTATAATATGCAATTTTGCAGTTTGTATTCTGATTTATTACTTCCACATCGTTACAACGTGTGGAAGAATCGCATCGCCGACAAAAATTTCAAACACATTTTTTGCTTAAATGTCGTAAAAAGGGTCCAAACCTATAGAAAACATCATTTGGGAACAAAAATTTTTTTGGCTGTTGGTCTGTCGAGCTGTGTATCTGTCTGTAGCAACAATAACTTTAGAACGAATTGGGATATCGTCTTCAAATTTGGTATACAGTTAGCACCCGACAAACTAACGGTTCGGATTGTTTTCGAGTAAAATCCGTCCAGAGGGATAAATGGGGGGTGATTTGGTGAAAATTGACATTTTTTCATTAAAACTCGAGTAATATAACGTTTTAGGGTTTATTTATTAGAAAACTTTTAACTTTATCAAACATCTGGTATTCTGTGCTGAAATTAAATTAGGGGTTGAATTTATGGTGGTAGAATATCGGTTACAGAAATTTCGAAATTTTTTTTGCTAAAACGGGATAAAAAGCCTTAAAAGATACAGAAAACTTGATTTTGGAACGAACATTTTTTTGTCTGTCGGTCGGACGATCTGTCGGCATGTACATCTGTCTGTTAATAGGCGCAATAATTTTCGAAGTAATTGAGATATCATCTTCAAATTTGGTATGCAGTTAGCACCCGAAAAAGCAACACTTCGAATTGTTTTTGGGTAAGATCGCTTCAGGGGTTTTCTTTTAACTTAGAGATCTAAATTTTGGTATATGGTACCCTTTTTATGATATATTATTTTGTGCTTTCTTATTTCTGAAGACACCAATTATTTACTAAAGAAAACCCAAAATTTTCGACTTATCAGTGTGATTATATACATATATATATATATATATATATATATATATATATATATATATATATATATATATATATATATATATATATATATATATATATATATATATATATAAACAGTGTGGCCTATTTAAAATGGAAACACCCCCGTAACTTTTGTATTAATAGTGCGATTTTAATGAGCAAAAGTTGGAAAACTATAAATTCTGGGAAAATTGTTTTCTATCACACCTGATCAAGGCCTACTTAATGCAGTTTTTCAATGTAAAAAATTGGGGAATGCGGCATCACACAAAATGCATATATACCAAATTTCATTCAAAAAGAAAAATTATTGACCATTTGGGAGAAGTTTATTTGTGTGACTGTTCTAATATGGAAACACCCCTGTAACTTTGTATTTGTGACACGATTTTTTCTAACGAGATCTCAGAAGGTAAAGAATGAAGACATATCAGAAGCGTTTCCATATCGGAAGGGTCACACAAATAAACTTCTCTCAAATGCTTAATAATTCTTCTTTGTTGATGAAATTTGGTATATGTTTATTTTGAGTGATGCCAAAAATTCACTGGCATACTTATTTTCCTCCTACAAATGGCTCTAACCCTTTTTGCCATTTTTTTGACATAGAAAAACTGCATTAGCAGACATTGGTGAGGTAACATGGAGAACAATTTTCACAGCATTTATAGTTTTTCATTTCATATATTTTGCTCATCAAAATCTAATTACAAATACAAAAGTTACAGGGGTGTTTCCATCTTAAATGGGCCATACTGTATATTATATGTGTGTGTGTGCGCGCGCGTGTGCGTGTGTGGGGGTGCGTGCGTACGTGTGTGTGTGTATGTACGTGTGTGTAAACATATAAAAATTGAAACTGACCCTGGATATGTGGTCTAGAAAGCCTAGTTAAAGCTCATTTGAAATTTTTTCAAAATTCAAAAGCCGAGACCTCCTCATTAGTGAATTTAGAATGAGAAAATTTACTAAAAACATGCATAGGTAAGCACACTCTGTGACTTGTCAAAATTGCTAAATTAAAAAAATTACCTAAATACAGAATACTTTAATCAAAACTCACACATATAACTTCATGAATATTTCTAAGTGTATATGGTTAGATTTAAATAATTGCAAATTGAAGTAAGATTGAAATCAGGTTGAAATATTCCTTCAGTAAAAATTAAACTGTCAAGTTAACAATGTAATCTCATCAAATCGTTAACAGAAATGTAATAATGCAAAGGGGGGAAAGTAGTGATCAACGTCATGAAGTAAGTTAGGATGGAGATTGATCACCAATGGAAAGAACAGGATATTGTGAATAGAACTTCACATTTGACTGGATAATCTAAGTCAAAAAATGCCTTGTGTGGAAGCTGATGAACAGAATGTATCCTCTTTGAGATAGCTGTCAGTTGTCATTTAACTGTTATTTATAATTATGGTTAATTATTGAAAATAAAGCGTTTCTTTTTTAAATAGTTTTTATTTACAAATCTATGGATGTTGAAAAAAACACTACTTACCAGTCATATCCTGATCTACCTCCCCATCTTCACCGTCTTTCATATCAGATGGATCTTGTACTATAAGGACATAACTTAATTCACCTGAGTTTGTATCTGCAGGAACAACTGTCACCCTTTGAAAGGCATTTCCTGAGTTAATTAGTATCTGGTTCTCCCCTTGAGGAAGTCCCTATGAAAATTATTAGGATAAAATTCAGATCTAATGTACAAAAAATACTTAAACACAATAGTCTTGAGTTGCAACCATGGATATAAAATTAAAAAGTTATACTGACAGTCAATGCTTGGCAATGTATATGTATTTGAGTAGTCGGCACACACGAAAGATGGTAGCAATAAATTAAGGCAAATAGATTGGTGACAGTGACAGGCAATAACTATCACCACATATATTCTGATTGAGTAAGCAGATTACAATGAAATAAAAAATAAATGTTATTTTAAGTTGAGCTCTATTTTTATATAAACTCCATCCAAATTGGGTTAGTAGTTTTTATGTGTTGAGTGCACAAACAGACAAACCGACAAATGATCTTAATGTGTTCTGTCACTTATTCTTCATCCCCGCATACTTTTTACAGTTGTTCAATGTTTCAATATTCAAACATGCAAAGTTTAGAGTTCTATTCAATATATGGATATTAATAATAAATACCTCATCTCCATCATCATCCTCTACATCACCATCTGGTTCTGGATTGATGACGAATTCGTCTCCATCTTCCCCATGAGCATCACCAATAGTCGACATTACAGTCATCACCGGCTGGCTCTCTCCCTTGGCTTGAAAGTAGTAGTGACCTGCTTGGTCCACAAAATATGTTCCTTCTTGATCACCATCGGTATCTTCAACTAGGCACATAATATAATTGATAAAAACATTTGATTTTTTTAATGCATTACACAATTGTCTATGTAAGTCTAATAAATTGTACTGTTTATTAAATACTAATCAGCATAAAATTTAATCTCAAGTGTAAAACTAAACTAGTATGACAGTACTTTGGGTAACAACCTACTGCTACTAATTATCTTAAAGGACTCCTCCAATGGACCACGACCACATTAGTGTAACAATTTTGTCAAAGCGGGAATTTCAAACTGGGTTCATAATGCAAGAAACTGTAAATCACGCACCATGCATTTTTTTGTGGGTGGATGAAATGGGTACTTTTCAATCGCCTGTGACAATATTTAAATGGAATGTCTTAACTACGAGTTCACCAATATGATGAATTATGGAAATTTAACTATCATCTTGGACAAAAATATCACCATCACAATCTTTTTCAATGAGCAAATGAAGAAATAATCGAATCCCACATTTTAGAAAATTCGTAGGTATTAGCTTAACCCATACCTTTCCGCTAGCACATTTATCCACTGTCATTTGACATGCAAGGTCTTGAAGGTAAATGCTACGAAAGCGGGAACATCGGCAGCGTTGCCAAATGTCAAGAAATTACTATAAAATGATGTTTTTTGATAAGGAACTCTAGTTTTTCATGGTACAGGAGATCACTTCCAAGCATATGGGCTTAATGAGGAAGTGATAATGTGAAAGCAAAAAGAGAAATAATCGTTGTCAAATGTGAGTTAGGATGTTACAATAAATATGGCAACATGATGAAGGTTGAAGTCATCTTTAAGGAGGGTTATTTGAAATTTTGAAACGCCTTTCATCCAGATTTTTATTGCCTCTTGCTAAAACAATTTTGTAGAGGATGGGTATATATTTGTTAGCTGATCGGTTTGATCAGTGGTAAATTCTTTGTCTGATTAGATGCCCAGAATTCAAGCTATTTTCACATTTCATATCATCGTGATAAAAATCATGAATAGATGAAAATCATATTATTATGAAAGCTATCTTCTGATGTATTTTGATCAAGTTTTGTCCCCCAAACAGGAAACAGAAACGATGGACATAAAATAAATAGTAAGCAAGTATTTATGATACACGAACGCAAAACCATGCAACATGCAATTTTTGGAGGTTAAATGACATTTATGATGTTGGAATGTCAACCAGTAATCATCGAGGTACGTCGCCTGGTCGTGCATTATTAATTTCAATTTTCGATATTTTGTAATAAAATATATTATTTTAAATTGAGTTAAAACATCAACGTGCTCAATCTGGATTGTTTCAAGTTTAAGAATTGCTTCATTCACACTCTACAGGGGATGAAACTGTACCTCCCATGTAACAGCAATGGTAATAAATTTAAGCTATGAACTGGGAGGGAAAGAAATTTCCTAACCTTACTAATGTGGTCCATTGAATTTAAAATAAAAAGTTAAATTTGGTCGCTTTCTTGAACATGGTCATGGTGACTATCCACATGTCTTATTAGAGTATTCAGCTTATAAGTGGTACAGAGAAATCTACTGTCTATACAATGGGCTTTCAAATAACAAAAATATATTGTGTAAATACATACTTAAACTAAGAGTCGTTTAAAATGCATCTGTAAAACGAGACAAAAAATAATAATAACCCCATAATGTTAAAGTTTACACCATGAAGAGGTCAATGGGTTCCCTTTATAAACTGTGAGCTTGAGATGTTTCTCAAATGACAAATAAAAATACTAGTGTACTTTGTAAAGCGATCATTTAAAACCTGACATAGACATGTTGAATAACTTAAGTAACCTAATGTCTAAGTGTTTTTGGAATACTTATTAATTTTTACAAACCGATAATTCATGAACACAAACTAAAAAGCAAAACCTACCATTATTGAAAGTTGGGTGAACAAAAATATTTTTACAGGGTTCCCACCTTAATTTATATTTCCCTGACTTTTCCCAGATTTCACAGACTCAAAATTCAAATTTTCCATGACTAAGGAAACTGTTTTCTAATGCAGGACATGATAGATAATGGGGTATCCCTCTAACTTCATGCTGGTATAATTTTTGAAGAAATTATATGCAACACTGTCGAAACAATCTTAGGTCTAGGGTGGAACAAACTGAGACCTGAGAAAAGATCTCCAATGAGATTGGAGAGTATGCAGATTAAAGCCCCGAGATCGAGCTGCAGCAACCCAACCTACCCAGGAGTCGAGTTTCAACCAATTCTGTACACAGTTCAACCTGAGAACAAGTATTTCTCA
This sequence comes from Tillus elongatus, assembly GCA_964006375.1. Lineage (NCBI taxonomy): Eukaryota > Metazoa > Arthropoda > Insecta > Coleoptera > Cleridae > Tillus > Tillus elongatus. Next base: position 160,240,222 of record OZ023263.1, read on the forward strand.
CACTTATGACTGTGGAAGCAATATCCCTTAAAATACTTGCAGTTGATTAAAGTATCAGGAAAAACCACAGTAGTTTATCATCCACACCAATGACTCCATTATAAGATTCTTTCAGCTATAGTGTTTATCTTCTGGTGCCAAAATAACTATCGCTGTTGTTTTAATGTCAAACAATTTTGATTCAGGTTTATTTTTTTTTAGTATGTATCTAATTCTATTTGCACATATATGCTAAATCTCAGCAAGTGCAAGCGAATACACACTATAAACAATTAATCTCGAATAAAGTTATGCTGCATGTTAAAATAAGGTTATTTGGGAACAGTGGGATATGACTGATTATCTGGTTAAAAAATACAGCACACATTTTGTGACTGATTTTGCTAGTATACATTTTTTATTTATTTTGTAGAATAGATAAGATAAACTGACTGGTCAGCACCTTATATGCATGTTAGTACTATTTTAACCTTGTGGTTGCCAACTGTCTTTTGGGGAGAAACGGTGGTTGGGCTCGGGGGGTCGTCAGGGGTGCTGCCGGTTGGTAAGGGGTTTGTCTTTTCCCTGAACTTGTGCCTTGTGCAGGAGTGCATCGTGGTGTGTTTTTCTCTTCCCCTACCTTTTTAATTAGGTCGTTCGGCAGCAAACAGGGGAGTGGTGCAATGTCCGCTTTGTGAACAATTTTTAACTATTTTTGTATAGCTGAACCACAAGAAAAATGGGTATGTTGTGGTTTCAACCTTTAAAAACTTAGTGGATATGGAGCGAATAATGGTGTTGGGCGGGGAAGAAGATTGAAAGGAAGTAGCAACAATGTAATAACGCAGCTGATAGAAGCCTAAATGTGACTTCTATAAGCTGCTTTTGAAAAATTTTGCATTCATACTGCCTTTTAATCTTCCATGCCCAGTACCGTATTTCACTCCAGGTCCCTTCACATTCTTGGGGGTTGAAACCACACTATTTCTCTTGTGGTGTGTGCATACGGGGGAGGTTCTAAGCAAGTGTCTAAAAAATGTTTCGGAAAGCTGATAATGTACTAATCTGCAAAATAATCAGTGTATCTTGTATTGCCACTGACAAGAGATTTACTGACTGGATTAGATTTTCATATTTATCCAATGTGCATGGAGACTCATGGCATTTATCTGCTTTGACACTAGTAGTTTATAATTTTTATTACTACTATTTCTTATATAGTTATTTAATGCAACTTTGTGCTTGATTTGATAATTTTACTTCCACATCGTCAATATGTGTGAAAGTATTGGATTGGTGACAGATATTAAAAAAAAAACGCCTAAACATCGTGAAAAGTGTGAAAACTTTTATAGAAAACATGATTTGGGAAAGACATTTTTTTATGTCTGTGTGAGTTGCCACGATAACTTGAGAACGAATTGAGATATCGTCTTCAAATTTGGTATGCAGTTAGTGCACAACAAACAAGAGGTTCGGATTGTTTTTCTGGGTAAAATCGCTCCAGGAGATAGGGGATGGATGGGGTTTTTTTTCGTTAAAACACGAGTAATATAACGTTTTAATGTTTGTTTATTTGAAAATGTTTAATTTTATCAAACATCTGGTAGTCTCTGCTGAAATTAAATTAGCGGTAGAATATGTGAGGGTAAAATATCGGTGAGAAATTTCGAATTTTTGATTGCTTGAACTGCGTTTAATTTTTTGTCTGTCAGTCTGTAAGTCGTTAGTACACATAATTACTTTCCAACGAATTGAGATATCTTCAAATTTAGTAAGCACCCGACCAGGAACGCTTCGAATTGTTTTTCGGTGAATTCACTTCAGGGGAAGTAACCATGCAGTCATCTGCATGCCAAACGCTAATATATCGTTTCAGAAGTTTATGGGTACAGAAATAAGAATATTTTCTTTGTGGACAAGTTATGGACCCTAAATTCATTTCATGAGAATGTCTTTCTGCGGAGAGTAACTATAACAGCTCTATGGGAGTTATGATCCAATTTGCAGTACTATTTTATGAATGTTGTTATATTTTTTGCTTACACACACTGCACAGTTTTCAGATATCGATCTCTAAAAATCTTATGTGTCTCAAATAAGTTTTGTCATTCAATAGGTACTACAGAGGTGGTAAATAATGTATTTTTTATTCTAAGAAGCTTACAAGAAATTCAGTTTAAAGTGGACCCTATAAAGTATTTTGCTTCTGGACTAAAGGACTAGGGAACGGTCGGCTTAACCGCAACTAGATATTAATGTGATTATAATAGAATATGGCCTAAAAACAGTTGTACATACCTTAATAAAGTAAAACAGTGTGGTATATTTCCTTTTTAATAACCTTTCAATGATAAACGCAATTAAAATGTTTCGATTTGCAACAAAAACATATATTTTTGTAGCTGAGATTATGACTGTTGTTTCGTTGACATGATAGGCGTTGTTGTCAGTTTTGAAGCTATTTACTTGATACTGGGGGGATGTCAGGTCAGGTCAAGGTCAGGTCAGGCAGGCCGATAGAGCAGTAAGCACTGTCCAGCAGTGCATTCATTCAATGTGGCAACGCTGCTGAAAACTGACAGTTCGCAACGTGAAACTGGGGCATTTTTTAGAATTTCATTTCTCAATTATTCTGTTATTTCTGGTTTTTCCGTAAAAATTTTCCGGATTATAAATCTACGTTACGTACTCTTTCTTGTGGTGTGCGCCGTTGTGCTAGAGTCCAGTTGCGGTTAAGTCGACCGTCCCCAAGGACTAGTAAAATGGATCATCTCAACCAGTTTATTACAAACTTTGAGTTTGTGGAGCTTTACCCAATATTCATAAAACCTCTGCGAAAGTCAGCAATAATCATAAATGTTCACATTGTCATGATGACAGTCAATTATATTAATAAGAAATACTTTATTCTTGCAAAATTTCACCTTTTTTGGGATATATTGTGTTGTACAGTTAAGGCTGGGGTATCAAAACCCTAATGAAATCAATTGATCACTGCAAATTATATTATAAAAAAAATGCTGGGAAAACTATAGCAATAAGTCATATTGTCTTGAACCTGAATAACACTAACATTTTAGGCTAGGTTCTGTACAGTAATAGTCAGTATGGCTTGTGTTGTATGACCTATTTTAAATGGTTTTCTCAAAAAAATACTTGCTGCAGTTCTAAATATGGCACTTCAAATTTAGACGCTGTGAATAAATATTGCTTGTTATACCATAAGTGTACAAGACTTTTTTTCTCAAATTTGGAGCCTCATAATTTATTATACTGTCAAGTGCTATCTGAACCAGTTCATTACTTACAGTTTGCGAACAGGCTCAAATTTTATATAACTTTGTATATGAGATTGCTTTCGTATTTACTTTTTTTGGATTATCTAATCTTATATATACACTAGCTTTTTTATATTACCTTGGAGGTTTTCTACAATATAATTTGTGATGATTTTAAAATAAGTTTCATCACAATGTACTTAAATTAAAATGCATAGATTATGTAAATAATAATATTATACTCATACTATTTATAACTACTATTGGTTATTCTTAAGAAATAAACCAACCAAGATACAATAAAAAAATATTACCTGCCACTTGCTGGATGTTGCCTTCTGCACCAATTTCTTTTTGAAAGCCAGCCAAATAAGACTGAATTTCTGTAACATTTTCACCTTCGGCATTTTCAACGCCTTCCAGTTTAATCTCGTCTTGAGAAAACTGTGCGGTCATCCTGCATTAGTTATTCGCGCTGCAAAGTAGAGGAAATTCAAATAATCAAAATAAACAACACAGTTATGTACTTTGTGTAACTGTTTCTCTGCAAGGTTGAGCTTTCTCCAAAGGAAGAAAATTACAATAAATCATTTACGTAAATTGATCTTCACTTAGTCAATTTACTATGCGTCTGGTTAAGTGGCATTTTTATTTCAACAAAACGTTAACTTTTATTATTAAAGCAAAAAAAGGGGACATGAAAACCAGAACTTGATTTTTATCACTGATTCTCTAAGTTATGAGCTGGACCTGTCCGGGCGCCATTTTCTATTTAATCCGCAGCTGCGTTAAAAATAGGGCTATAGTGACCATAAATCATTTCCATTATAATAATTAATTTGTTGAATTTTTCCATTTTCTCGATACCGTTATTTGAAACAAATTATTGCCTGACAAATCTAACTTATCAAAGTTAGATGTAGGGGGCATTTCAACAAAAATTTCGTGAAATTAGCACTGTTGGCGCTGTCATCAACGTAATTGCAAAGGAAACGTAAATGTGTCGCTGCACTACAAAACTTGATTTTCGACTTATTTGGTGAAACAATGTGACTAAATGGTGGTTAGAGTTTGCTGCAGGTCATAATAAATCACTTAAATAAAAGTCAAAGCTACTAAAAGCGTGTTAAGTTGATAATTAACAGAAATTAGCTTACCTATTTTAACTCCAAAAATGTCGTATGAGGGCGTGATAACGGGAGCGTCTATTTGGTGAAATCAGAGATGGCGACGCGAAGGTTGTAGAACAAGTTCGCCCGCTGTGATGGCGTTTGCGCTGACGTCAGCCAGTAAACGCAGAATACTTTGACCAACCATCTTTAAGAATTTTAAATTCAACTGACGTAAAGAAGCGCGGTAAATTGTTTAGGCTTGTGGCTTTTCATTTTGCCTGCAAAATGAGATTGTTCGTTCGTGGTCAATTAATTGATAGTAGGTAGTTATAACACTATTCCAGATTGTAAATTGCTTGCAGAGTCCATTATTAAGACACACAGGAAATAAAAGTCCGCTAAAGCTTTAACAATAACAGGTTTATTTGTACCTATTACCTACCTACCTTCCACCTGATTAAATATTACTTACGAATCAACTTACTACTAGAATAATTTAAATTGTACTTTTATTGTTAAGATTTTAAGTAAGTGTCTAATTATTGCTGCTCACAGTTAACAGTTAGCAATTTTTATTGCCCGTTTTTGTACAAATAAAATAGTTAGCTTATTAGCGAATTTTCGTAGCAAGAATGGCGCATTGTAATTTTTAAAAATGGTCCTCAAATGAGCGCCAACTTACTTCACTAGAACCCATATTCGGGGTTAGTTTCAATTTCTATGTTTATTTTTCGTACAAAAAAATATAGTTTTGAAGGATTTTCGTGAAAAATATTTTATATAATTTTTTAGTTTTTTTTAGAAAATTTTTGCAGAAATGATATTTTTAGCGTATTTTCGTGAAAACTAAATTTGATCGGAAATTTGTAAACAATTTTTTTACCGTATTTTTGTGGATTCTTTTCCTAAAAACAACCTTTTTAGCGAAATTGCGTAGAAAAATCGCTTATAACAAGATTGCGATTTTGATACTTTCGAAAAAAAAATGTCAGATCAGCGTGAATTAAAACCACTAAAACCCAAATCTGAAGTCAATTTCATATTATATATATATATATATATATATATATATATATATATATATATATATATATATATATATATATATATATATATATATATATATATATATATATATATACAGGTCTACCATTTAAAATTCCATATGCCATTAACCTCAAAACTAAATAGGATATTTGAAATCTGTCAACGCTGTTAAATTAAGGACGGGCGAAAGGTTTGAACTTTATGGACAAAATATATGTTTAGTACCACACATGTAGATGGCGCTGTTGTGCAAAGAACATTTCGATCCCCAGATTATTGAAATAAGTTACGTTTGGTTAAAAATAAATTTAGAGTAAATTGGCTTCTATTCACAGTTTTTTTAGATATTATATATATATATATATATATATATATATATATATATATATATATATATATATATATATATATATATATATATATATATATATATATACAAACATATAAAGTCTGAAACCGACCTCGGATTTGGGTTTCAGGGGTCCTAAAAGCGCTCATTTGAAGAAATGTTTTCAAAAGTCGCGATCTCCTCATTGGTGAATTTTTTTAAAGAAAATTCACTAATACGAGACTCACGACGAACGGTTAGATATCTCTCAGGTCTACAATTAAACAGACTGAGACCTTGGAGATGATCTCGCAGTGAGATTTGGGGAGTGGGCAGATTGAGGCCTTATAGTTCATTTCTTTAAGCTCTTGAAAATGCTGGATTCATATAATAAATACATATAATAAAAGCCATCACAGCAAGGACAGTTGTGGACAAAGGTTGCCTGAAAGATAAAAATTCTTTAAAATATAAATTGAGTGGTAATATATATATATATATATATATATATATATATATATATATATATATATATATATATATATATATATATATATATATATATATATATATATATATATATATATATTCATTTAATTTTTTATATTGAAATGTAGGTATATAGATATTAAGCTTTCCAAACTACTAATTTATTATTACCAACTATTTTCCAACACCAGTGTCAACTAAAATATATCTCTTCTCTATTATTAAATGTCCATAGAACTATATTCCACTATCGCCTTCTATAATCGCTTCCTATAGACCAACACTTACTATTAACTCGCTTTATACTCTATGATCACTTCCACACCACCTTATTCAATACTGAACTAACTTACTTTGCGTGCCGCCCGTCTATTTATATCTGTCTATAGAGATTCTAGACGTTCTACACTACTCTACACCTGTCAATTCTGGTCTATTCTAGAAATGACATTCCAGGGTGTTCGCTGTGACACTGCCCCCCTCTTATATTCGATCGTCCCGATCGAATTCTGACATTTCTTGGTATGGCGTAAGTCTGTGCATATGGACCACCTTCATCTTGCTCTTCGGGCTCCTCTGAATGCGATAGACAACATCATTGATCTTTTTGACCACCTTATAAGGACCTTCCCATAATTTCTGTAGTTTCGGTGACCGTCCCTTGCGTCGTACTGTATTGTAGAACCACACACGATCTCCTTCTTTAAAACCAGCTGAATTAGCTCGCACGTCATAACGGGTCTTCATGCGGTCGCTTTCTATTCGTATATGCATTCCGACAGCAGAGTGGATGGTTTTCCTTCGTCAATATATCGGGGCTTCCTTCAAGCGACGTTCTTAGGTGATATTGGTTCTTCCGTGTAATTGCTGTTGTTCTGATGTTTCTACTTGCACAAATATCTCGGCGGGCCCTATTCATCCTTTCGACATTGGGTATGTTCCAACAAATGTGTTTGCTGGGCTTTTTCTGGGTTGGTTTCACATTTACGTGGTCTTTGCACCCTTCGTCTTGTATTTCTCTCATACTTTCTTCTCCACTTGCTTCTGGCTGAGTAACTGGGTCGTCTCTTCCTCTCACAGCTCTCTTCACTGGAATAGCACTTTCACGGCATGCGTTGCTATTTTCCATTATGGTGATTTTCCGCACTACCAGGTTACTGCCACGCGACATTATTATTTCTTCACCGCCGATAGTCAGGATGTTAGTGCCAAGATCAAGTTTAGCGCACTGACCCTGAAGTATGTCAAAGCCAATTATAATCGGGTCTGATATGGCGGCGACTATGGCTCTCTGCTTTGCCTTCCATGTCCCAATTAACAGCTCGACGTCAGTTTCGCCAAATACCTGGACCCGATCACCACCGGCTGCATTTACTCTGTACGCTCTATCTGGCTCTCTTACTCGCCATCTTGGAACCATGTCGCGGCGAATAATTGTCCTAGGTGCGCCTGTGTCGATGACCATCTGGGTCTTATTACCTCTTACGTATCCGCCTACAATGAGAGCGCTGCCAGAATCGCTAACCCGAGAAATGGTTACGCGCCTTAGCTTCACTTTCTTCCTTGCGCGTGATCTTACCGCCCAACATTCGCCCTTTATATGTCCAACCTTGCCGCTGGTCCAGCAGTGCAAGGCATTTGCACGGTGAGTTATTGGGTGTCCATGAGACGTCGGCCTTATTTGTTCTGCTATTTTCTCTAGTAGCTGCATGATCTTGGATGGATCTGTTTTATTTTCTTCTTGGACTTGAAGACTGCGAACTTTCACATTACTTTCTGACGCCTGCTTTACCGCTTCAAACTCCAAGGAATGTGCCATCGTTCAAGCTTTTACGTCTTGCCATCCTCAGCGCCTGTAGAGCGTCGGTATCCCTGATGCCGTCCATGAATGTTTGCAGTAACAGCTGATTCAAAAATTCCACCGGCGCTGTGGGGTAGGCTAATCGTGTCAGTCTGACGACGTCGGTATGGAGATGTTGGAGACTTTCGCCCGATTTCTGACAACGATTTTGCAACTGCAATCGATACAACTGCTGTTGTTGATGTTTAATGCTGTCAAAACTCAACGGCTCTTCCCTGGTAATTCCTTGAAGCACGCCGAGGGCATCTCCTCTGAGAGCTACTATTACGAGGTCGCTTTCTCTCTCTCTCTCTCTCTCGCGCCAACCATTTGCTGTAGCCGCGGCTTCAAGTTGGCGTAGATAAATACCCCACGGGACTGAGCCATCAAATGTGGGTATCTTAATTCTTGCGACCGGGCTATCTTCGAGCCTGATGTTTCCTTTGGCTAGGGTTTTGCACTTATTTTCTAGTGATTGTATTTTCTGATGCACTTCCTCTTGTATATTCGTCAGCTTGTCATGTACATCGTCGCTGATACCCCTTAATCTGCTTTCTACCTGTTGGAAGATGTCGTCTTTTACCTGCTTCATACGTTCGTCCACACACGAAGTAATATTCTCAATTCTGCTGGCTTGTTCTTGCAGAATTTTCTTTGTTTCTTCATCTCGCCTTTTGGCTTCTTCGTCTCTTTTTCGGGCCTCTTCATCTCTTTTTTTCATTCCTTCTTTGACTTATTCGTCTCTTCTTCTGACCTCATCATCTCCTTTTCTCATTTCTTCTTTGGCATCTTCATCCTTTTCTCATTTCTTCTTTCGCTTCTTCGTCTCTTTTTCTTGCTTCTTCATCTCTTTTTCTGGCTTCCTCTCGTGCTAATTTAGCTTCTTCGTCCATTTTTTCCATTTCTTCTTTGGCTTCTTCGTCTCTTTTTCTGGACTCTTCATCTCTTTTTCTCATTTCTTCTTTGGCTTCTTCATCTCTTTTTCTGGCCTCTTCATTCATTTCTTTAATCAATTCTAATAGCTGGGCGTCCATTTTGGCTGTTGCGCTACGTGTCTTAGGCATAGATGTACTTAAGTACATCTATGCCAGCTTTAAAGCTGGTAAACAGTTTATTCTGTTTCAAGAACACACCCAGTTATGACTTACCGCTGACACTGATCTTCCAGAGATTCTAGAAATTTTCACGTTGTTCAACGAATATTCTGGAAAATATTTCTGCTAGCAGCTTGAAAATCCCACTTCTGACATCAGTTGTTACGTTCTACGGGGTGGATTTGTTTACTAACAAAACACAGCTTTCCAAACTACTAATTTATTATTACCAACTATTTTCCAACAACAGTGTCAACTAAAATATATCTCTTCTCTATTATTAAATGTCCATAGAACTATATTCCACTCTAGCCTTCTATGATCGCTTCCTATAGACCAACACTTACTGTTAACTTGCTTTATACTCTATGATCACTTTCACACCACCTTATTCAATACTGAACTAACTTACTCTGCGCGCCGCTCGTCTATTTATATCTGTCTATAGAGATTCTAGACGTTCTACACTATTCTACACCTGTCACTTCTGGTCTATTCTAGAAATGTCATTCCAGAGTGTTCGCTGTGACTTTGTATACATTTTAATATCTAAAATGTTCCAGTATTTGTATTGAAAAAGTTGTGAAGGATTTTATCTTATATCCAATGCTACATTTAACCTCAAATATCTAAAAAAACTGTTGATTTTATGAAACTTATGAATAGAAACCATTTTAATAGCAATTTAATTCTTGATCAAACGCAACATATTTAAATGATCTGGGAATCGCAATGTTTATTCGCACAACAGCGTCATCTACATGTGTGGTAGTAAACATATATTATTTCCGTAAAGCTAAAGCCTCCTTAATTAAAACTCGGTGACAGATTTCAAATATTCAATTTAGTTTTGAAGTAAATGCGGCATATAGAGCTTTAAATGACACACCCTATATACTATATATATATATATATATATATATATATATATATATATATATATATATATATATATATATATATATATATATATATATTATACTTATGTGTCACACCGATAACTCAAAAAATAATGGACCGATTTTGATAAAATTTGGTAAGTACCTTCCTTTTGCAAGTGGCTTGGATAGGTTTGTTAGTCAGGCAAATCGGACTACTTGTTTTCTTTCGGAAAAATTTTATATCTCCGGAAATGACAAAGTTAGGGCAACTATATTGGGTATGAGGGTTTATATCATAAAAAGAAAACCATGCACTAAAATTTGAATTCCAAGCGTCTTTCTGGGGCGCAAAGAAAGAAGCTCTGGAGGGCGCAGAAAATGGCCGAGACGTGGACGGTCGAGAAACTTGTAAAGGCGCAAGTGATCAGTAGACTGAAGATCCAGAACCCTGAACTGGGGACACAACATCGTTCGGTTCTAAGCAGGAAGGCAGAGGAGAAAGGACATACTCTCGCCTTCTCGTCCGACCAGGCGTCTTACAAAGGCCTTGAAGGAACCTCCTTCAAGGCATTCTGTGGCCTAGGAAGGGTTAGCTTCCGCCCACTGGGGAAGCAACTAGGGGTTAATGGGACTTAGGTTCATTCAGGTCAACCTCCAACACAGTAGCGCAGCCAAGGGCGGACATCTGGTGGCTCTGAGGAACGCGGATGTGGCCCTCATACAGGAACTGTACTCATATAAAGGAGATATCAAGGGAATCGGCGGATCTGCTGGAAAGCTCATCTACAGCAGATCCAGAGAGAACCCGAGGGCCTGCATTTTTGCCAGGGAAGGGATAGAGTATCTGCCTTTAATGAATTTGTTTTCCAGTGACCTGGCAACGATCAAAATCCGATGTGGAGGAGCGGATGGGCCGAGGGATATTACTACCAGGGGACAGCACGGACCCTCCTCCACCCAAAGAATTCGAGCAGCTGATGGCGGGTAGCAGAGCAGGTGGATTGCAGATAATCATCGGGATGGATGCGAACGCACACCATGAGTTGTGTGGAAGCTTGAACACAAACTCTAGGGATGAGGCACTTTTACAATTATTTAAGAAATTTAACCCAGCTTCGTCACAACACAGCGTGAGGAAGTTTTAAATCTAACAGTTTCCACCCAGTTTCTGGGTGACTTTGTTAAGAACTGGGCTGTGTCTGGGGAAGTGAGTAGCTCAGACCACAGATACATCCGGTTTGAAATCGTCAAGGTCGAAAGACAAACGCTATGGTACCGGGACCCCCGCAAAGCGGTCTGGGAAGCCTATAGGGCAGACCTAGCAGCGGAACTGCGGTGGGTTAAGAGTACCATAGACAATTCGATAGACCTCGAGATTGCGGCAGCCCAAGTGCAAGACGCAATCACCTTGGCCTATAACGCCAACTGCCCCCTGAAAATGAGGGCGTTCACCAGGAACGTCCCGTGGTGGAACGAAGACCTCAGGCAATGGATGACGCAGGTTCGTAAGCTGCTTAACGCGGCTAAAAGATCGGGAGAATATGATGAATATAGACAGGCACTAACGACCTATAACAAAAGACTGAGGGACGCCAAGAAGGAGTCGTGGAGGAGGCACTGCGAGGAAGTGGAGAACACGCCCGAGAGTGCTCGACTACACAAGATCCTGTCCAAGGACACTCAGACCAACATAGGCTCTCTTAGAACATCCACGGGAGGCTTTACACGCCTGGGGGAAAAAACTATGGAAATTTTACTTCAAACGCACTTCCCCAGCTGTAACATAATAAACAAATCACCACCGGACTACAAATACCCGGGATTTGATGAAATAATGCCCATCATGCTCCAACAGAGAATAGATACACTGGCGCCTTCGCTTATCCTCATTATGAGGGCTAGCCTGGCTCTGGTGTACATTCCGAGGGCATGGAGACTGTCCAGGGCTGTATTCATTGCTAAACCAGGGCGTTTAACAGACCAGGAAAAGTCCCTTAGGTCAATAAGTCTCATGTCCTTCTTGCTAAAAACAGTGTAAAAACTGCTCGACCGGCACATTAAGGGCGGTAGTAGTTATAGATGGTTCGTTCTGGAACAGCCACCAGGCTCTGCGTGTGACGTCATGGTGACGAAACAAGATAACGGGTTGGCTAGAGAGAGACAAGAGATTTAACCTTAAATGACGTAATCCAAGATGGCGGCGAATATGGCCGACCGGAAGTAAAAAATCTGGTGAGTTTGTAGTCAAAGTGATAAAACAAAGAAAGTGGATGGATAGAGAGAGAAAATAGACTTTTAATGAGATGACGCAATTTAAGATGGCAGTCGAGATGGCTGACTGTAAGTGGAAAATGTGGGAAATTTGAATTTTTAAAAGATATTTAGACTAACCTATTAAAATAAGAGAGCTTGCTGTATTGATTTTTTGTAAAAGTGACACAAAAAATATGGCTGACAGCGTGGGTGTAAACCAACTTTTTTATATCTTATGGTTAGACACCCATGTGGGGGGTATCACCATACTCGCCTTGACAAATGAAATTCAAACAAGACATTTGCGCATGCGCAAACTGAAAATTTTGAGTTTTAAGTAAGAGAACACTTGTGGGGTATCATTCCACTCGTCTCGATGAGGGAGATAAAATATTTATTTAGATATATATATATATATATATATATATATATATATATATATATATATATATATATATATATATATATATATATATATATATATATATATATATATATATTGTTACGTTCTGCGGGGTTCTGGATTCGTTGACTAACAAAACACAGCTTTTCAAACTACTAATTTAATATAAGTAACTATTTTCCAACACCAGTATCAACTAAAAGAGCTAGCTCTATTATTAAATGTCCATAGAACTATATTCCACTATTCGCCTTCTATGATCACTTCTTAAACACCAACACTTACTGCTAACTCGCTTTATACTCTATGATCACTATTCTACACCACACCGACTTAATACTGAACTAACTTACTCTGCGCACCGCTCGTCTATTTATACTGTCCATGGAGATTCTAGACCTTCTACACTATTCTATACCTGTCACTTCTGGTCCATTCTAGAAATATAATTCCAGAGTGTTCGCTCTTACCAACACACTTTATAACCGACATCTGACCACAGAATAACAAAGGCCATAACCGTAATTCTCATAGACAAATGTGACACTGCCCCCCTCTTATATTCAATCGTCCCGGTCGAATTCTGACATTTCTTGGAATGGCGTAAGTCTGTACATATGGACCAACTTCATCTTGCTCTTCGGGCTCCTCTGAATTCGATAGACAACGTCATAGATCAAAAAAGGGTCCTTCTGACCACCTTATAATGACCTTCCCATAATTTCTGTAGTTTCGGTGACCGTTCCTTGCGTCGTACTGGATTGTAGAACCACACACGATCTCCTTCTTTAAAACCAGTTGAATTAGCTCGCACGTCATAACGGGTCTTCATGCGGTCGCTTTCTACTCGTATATGCATTCTGACCGCAGAGTGGATGGCTTCTATTCTTCTTTCCAAATCTTTTATGTATTCATCAGTTTACCGTGGGGCATCTGTGGGTTTTCCAAATATAAGATCAAGAAGAAGTCTTACCTCTCGCCCAACCCAAAAACCACGCTGGTGTACGTCCGGTAGTCTCATGTACAGCCGAGCGGTATGCCAGTAGAAATAGTGGAATGTGCCGGTCCCAGTCCGTTTGGTGTTCATTGACAAATATTTTTAAGTGGGACTCCAAAGTAACATTGAATCTTTCCACCATTCCGTCAGATTGAGGGTGCATGGGTGTAGTTCTCGTTTTCCTGATTCCCATAAGCTCACAAACCTTCTGGAATACAGCCGACTCCAAGTTGCGCCCTTGGTCGGAATGGAGCTCTAGTGGTGCACCAAATCTACAGAAAAACTCATTCACCAATACTTCTGCGACGGTGGTTGCCTCTTGATTCAAGACTGCAAACACTTCTGGTCACTTGCTAAAATAATCCATGGCTACAAGCATATAGCGATTTCCAGCATCTGTTCCAAGGAAAGGACCAGCTATGTAGATTGGAATTCTTTCGAAAGGGGCTCCCACGTTGTACTGCTTCATTCGCCCCCTGGTTTTTCATTTAGGCCCCTTACTGGATGCGCACGCTTCGCAGCTTTTGCACCATTCTTCCACATCAGTTCTACATCGTAACCAATAAAACCGTTCTCTGACCTTTTCCAAAGTTTTATTTACGCCTAAATGGCCTCCACCTGCCCCGCCATGGATCTCCTCGATTAACTCCCTAACTCTTGGCCGCGGAAGGATTATTTGCTTTAATATGCGGGTTCCATCCTCTGACTCCCAATTCCTGACCAGACGATTACCTTCGATTTCAATGGAGTCCCACTGGGCCCAGTAACTTTTAGTGGCAACGCTTTTATCACTAACTTCTGAACAAGTGGGTCTTTCGTGGCAAGTCTCCTTCCATCTGTAGATTGGTTGGATATCAGGGTCTTCTTTTTGGTCCTCCTTTAACCTCTGCGGGTCCCATCGATTAACGGGTTGCACCGTTGTCCTCCTACACACTTTGATATTCAATCGTCCTTTGTTTTCGGCAGAGAAGCAATGCTTGCATTTTGGTGGGCAAGGTCTCCTAGACAGGGCGTTGGCATTGCAGTGCTGTCGTCCAGGGCGGTGCTTGATGGTAAAATTGTACTCTTGAATGCGTTCAAGCCACCTCGCCATCTGCCCCTCTGGATTTTTAAATTGAAGAAGCCAGCGTAGGGAAGCGTGTTCGGTTCTTAGGAGAAATTCTTGACCATATAGATATTTGTGAAAATGCTCCAACGTCTTGATAATGGCTAGAAGTTCTTTGCTCGTCACGCAATAGTTCTTTTTTGCTTTGGAAAGGGCCTTGCTGAAATACCCTACAACCTTCTCTTGGCCCCCTATTCCTGCGAAAGAACACGTCCAATGTCAACATTGCTCGTGTCCGTGTCCACAATAAACCTGTGACCAGGCTGGGGATATGTCAGAATCGGGGATGAACAGAGAGCCCGTTTTAGTGTCTCGAATGATTTTTCACAATCATTGGTCCAAATGAAAGGTGTTGTTTCTTCCGTCAGTTTATGCAAAGGTTTCTCGATGTCAGCAAACCCCCCTTACAAAACGGCGGTAATATGTGCAGAGGCCCAGAAAGCTTCGCATGTGATGTAAATTGGTGGGAATGTTCCAGTTCATAATACAGTCTGCCTTCTCTGGGTCGGTTTTGACTCCATCTGAGGTGATAATGTGGCCTAAGTACTTCACTGCTTTTAGAAAGAGACAGCATTTCTTCGGATTTAATTTCAAATTGGCTCCCTTTAGTTTCTGACACTTGTTCGACATTCTTCATGTGATCCTCGAACGACTTTCCTAAGATAATGACGTCATCTAGGTACACGAGACATGTTTTCCAGTGTATACCTCTCAAAACTGTCTCCATTAAACGCTCAAAAGTGGCTGGAGCATTACACAACCCAAATGGCATGACGTTGAGCTGCCACAGTCCACTACCAGTGGCAAACGCAATATTTTCTTTGTCTTTGGGCTCAACCTTGACTTGCCAGTAGCCACTTTTCAAGTCTAATGTCGAAAACCATCTTGCACCTGCCAGTGTATCAAGTGTATCGTCAATTCCGGGGAGCGGATAGCTGTCTTTCTTAGTGACATCGTTTAACCGGCGGTAATCTACACAAAACCTCGTGGAGCCATCTTTCTTTTTAACTAACACTACTGGAGAGCCCCAAGGTCTTTGCGATGGTTCTATAAGTCGTGCCTGCTCCATCTCCCTTAGCATGGTGTCAACCTCCTGTGGTTTTGCCAATTGTACCCTTCGCGGTGGTTGCTTGATTGGTACAGATGTCCCAGTCTCAATACGATGGCGTACTAGGTCTGTTATTCCAAAATCGTTCTTGTCGGTTACGAAAACGTTACGATATTTGGACAGCAATTTAGCCACTGCTTGCTTCTGTTGTGGAAAAACATTTTCACTAGCTTCTTCTAAGACATCGTGTAGATGTTCTGGAAGTGGTTTATCCGGGATGGACGAGGCTGGGTCTTCTTGGTCATGGCAACGCCGTATGATGGTTACTGGTGAGAATGTTCCGATTTCGGAACCTTTGGAGATCTTTTGATGAAAGCTCTAAAGGTTGGCTATTCTGACAGCTGGCAGCTCTTTTGCTTAAATAAGAGCTTTACCGACTAGTAGAGCTTTCTTAAAAAGATCGCTGTCTTCTGGTTCTATAATACCCACTACTTGTCCCGAAATGTCTCCAACTATCTCCACCGGGACAATACTTTCACTCTGTGCTCTCACAATGACATCTTCTTTGGCTGTGACTTTTCGAATTGCAAGGTTATTGACAGTCGACATGACTACTTCCTCATCACCGATATTTAAAACATTGTTCTCGAGATCTAACTTGACACCGTGGCCTTGTAGAACATCTAGTCC
Organism: Tillus elongatus; assembly: GCA_964006375.1. NCBI lineage: Eukaryota > Metazoa > Arthropoda > Insecta > Coleoptera > Cleridae > Tillus > Tillus elongatus. The sequence goes on from OZ023263.1 coordinate 160,256,769, forward strand.
AAGTATAATGGGGTCTGATATGGCGGCAACAATAACTCGCTGTTTGGTTTTCTAAGCTCCAATTTGTAGCCTTACCTCAGTCTCACCAAATACACATATCTGTTCGCCACCAGCTGCGGTCATTTTGTAGGTTCTTTCTGGCTCTCTTACCCGTCATCTTGGTACTATATCACGACGGATAACCGTTCTGGATGCGCCAGTGTCTACAACTATGTGAGCCTTCTTGTCGCCGATGTATCCGTCTATGATAAGCGTGTTGACAGAATCGTTGACTAGTGAAATAGTGGTCAACTTCGGGGCATTGTGGTGGGCAGCCAGCTCTCGCCCCCTAAAGCTAGCTGCATTTAGTTTTCCTGTGCGTTGATTGAAGATGATCTTGGGGCCCGGCATTCACTTCTTATGTGTCCCACCTTGCCACAGTTCCAACAGCGTATGGCATTTGCACGATGAGCTTCCCTTGGCTCCTTATAAGTTGTGTGCTTTATCTGTTCTTCTATTTTCTCCAATCGCTGCATAACCTTGGATAAATCTGTTATACTTTCCTCTTCTGGGACTTAGAGACTGCGAACCCTCACATTGCTTTTGGATGCTTGCTTGGCAGCTTCAAATTCTAATGAATGTGCCAAAGCATCGTTTTTTTATGTCTCGCCATCTTCAGCGCCTGTTGACTGTCGGTATCCCTGATGCCGTCAATGAATGTTTGCAGCGACAGCTGGTTCAAAAATTCCACCGGAGCTGTAGGCTAGGCTGATCGCGTTAGTCTGGCAACGTCGGCTTCAAATTGTTGCAGGGTTTCGCCCGATTTCTGACAGCGACTTTTCAACTGCGTTTGGTACAGCTGTTGTAAATGCTGGTCTGCAAATCTCATTTCTAGGTAATACCGAATGCTGTCGAAACTGTCCTGTTCTTCCCTGAGAATTCCTTGAAGCACGCCGAGGGCATCTCCTCTGAGAGCTACTATTACGAGGTCGCTTTCTCTCTCGCGCCCCAACCATTTGCTGTAGCAGCAGCTTCTAACTGGAGTAGATAAATACCCCATGCGACTGAGCCATCAAATGTGGGAACCTCAATTCTTACGTGGCTATCTTCGTGTCTGATGTTTCCCTTGACTAGGGTATTATACTTCTTTTCTAGTGATTGCATTTTCTCATGTACCTCCGCTTGTACTTCCTGCACACTCGTCAGCTTGTCATGTACATCGTCGCTGATACCCCTTACTCGACTTTCTACTTGTTTGAAGATGTCGTCTTTTACCTGCTTCATACGTTCGTCCACACACGAAGTAATATTCTCAATCCTGCTGGCTTGTTCTTGCAGAATTTTCTTTGTTTCTTCGTCTCTTCTTCTGGCTTCTTCGTATCTTTTTCTCATTTCTTCTTTGGCTTATTCGTCCCTTTTTCTCAGTTCCTCTCTTGTCTCTTCGTCTCTTATTCTCATTTCTTCTTTGGCTCTCTTTTTCTCAGCTCTTCTTTATCCTCTTCACAGGGCCCGATCTAGCTTTTTCGCCGCCCCGGGCAAAAATAATATTTGCCGCCCTTTACAATGATACTTTATAAGTCATAAACATTTTATTCCAGAGGTGGGATGGTGCAAATTGCGACTTAAAAAAAGAGGTTATTATTTTGACCCGTATGTATCCAATGGTGTTGGAATTCAATAATATTCACATATGTTTTTGAAGAGTATACTAAATTTCATGAGTATATGTATGTATGTAGCTGTTTTTTAAGAAAGTCCGGACTGGACTAAAACAATTATTTTTTATCGATTTATGTATCTTTTAACTTAGATAAGAGTGAATATTTTTCATCAAAATCGGTTTAGAAGTTCAAAGATGTGGACCAAATGTTATATGAAGTCGGTTTCCGGGGTCAGTTTCTATTTTTATATGTATATATATATATATATATATATATATATATATATATATATATATATATATATATATATATATATATATATATATATATATATATATATATATATATATATATATGTATATGTATGTATGTATCACACCGATAACTAAAAAATTAATAGACCGATTTTGATAAAATTTTGCATGTACCTTGCTTTTACAAATGGCTTGGATAATCTAACCAGGTTTTCCGGGAAAATTTTGGGTTTTCTTTCGTAAAAAAAATTATCTCAAAAAATAGAAACGCTATGGTAACCAAATTTGGTACGTAAATTTACGGTATTAAAAGGAAACTATATACCGAAATTTATATTTCTATGTTAAAAGAAAAAAGTAAAAAAAATATTTGGTGCTAGACCATTTCTATGAAAATTCACTACCATAACGCACTTGCTGCGTCCAGACTTTTTGTTTCTAGATCAAACTAAGAACCAATAATTAATTAATAAATAGGTAGGTAGATACTTACTTAGTATTAAATTCACAATTCACACAGGCACTTTAATATATGTACGATTTATTTATCACCAACTCACCAGCAACCACTATTCTACTTCAGAACACAACTTACACACTTGGCATATAACTATTATATGAACCTTATGAAATATAAAATAGAAAAACACTTTAACACTTCTTTATTCTTTATGGTGCACTATTGGCGCTATTTGAGTTTCTGTAATATTGAATATTGAATTGTACTGTAAACTTATTATGACATACTATATTCTCATTCCATTCATCATTCATCTTATTAACACTTGCCTTCATAGGCATGTCCAAATATAAAGAAAGCAAAAGTAATTCCAAGAAGTAATAAAAAATGGGTTAAACTTGTCTGCCTAGCTTATTATTGAATATTTGTGGTGCTACTGACCTTCCCTTGTTCCCTGTTTCCTTCATTCCCAGTGTATTATTTAAGACAGCCTTAAGAAATTTATACTCAGCACAGTAATACATATTGGTCCCTCTACGAATTTACAGGGGCTAAAAACATTTTTTTTGTCGAGAATCGAACTTTTTACTGTGCTGTTTTACAATATTTTGTGAATTGTGTTTTAAAAAAATATATATTTTTTGCTCTAAATTTTTTAGTAAGAATTTTAATTTTGCTATTTTTGCCGTATAAAATTCACTACATTCGACTTTCGCTCTTCATTTATCTACAGTGTTGAGCAGTGTATTTTTTATAAGATTTTTCTCCATACAACCGCCCTCAATTTTGCCGCTCCTCATTTTTGCCGCCCTGGGCATTTGCCCGGCCGGCCCCCCCCTAGATCGGGCCCTGCCTCTTCCCTCTTCATCTCTTTTTCTGACCTCTTCTTTCATTTCTTTAATCAATTCCAATAGCTGGGCGTCCATATATTGGCTGTTGCAATACGTGTCTTAGGCATAAACGTACTTAAAGCTTGTACACAGTTTATTCTGTTTCAAGAACACACTCAGTTATGACTACTGGCTGACACTGATCTTCCATAGATTCTAGAAATTTCCACGTTGTTCAACGAATATTCTGGATAATATTTCTGCTGGCAGCTTGAAAATCCCACTTCTGCAACCAATTGTTACGTTCTACGGGGTTCTGGATTCGTTGACTAACAAAACAGCTTTTCAAACTACTAATTTATTATAAGCAACTATTTTCCAACACCAGTATCAACTAAAATATTTATCTCTATTATTAAATGTCCATAGAACTATAGTCCACTATTCGCCTTCTACGATCGCTTCTTAAACACCAACATTACTGCTAACTCGCTTAATACTCTATGATCACTATTCTACACCACACCGACTTAATACTGAGCTAACTTACTCTGCGCACCGCTCGTCTATTTATACTGTCCATAGAGATTCTAGACCTTCTACACTATTATATACCTGTCACTTCTGGTCCATTCTAGAAATATAATTCCAGAGCGTTCGCTCTTACCAACACACTTTATAACTGTCATCTGACTACAGAATAACAAAGTCCATAACCGTAACCGTAATTCTCATAGACAAATGTGACAATATATACATATAAAACTGACCCCGGATATGGGTTTTAAGGGTCCTAGATCGCGCTTATTTAAATATATATTTTTTAAATTCAAAAGTCGGGATCTCCCATATGGTGAATTTTTTCTAAGCAGTTACCAAATGCCTGTTGATTGAACCAAAGCTGTTGGTTTCAGTAGCTGCACTCATAGAGAATACTTTATCTATGGTTGCACTAAAACTGTGTGTCATTCGACCTTAGAAAGCAAAAATTATGGTCGTTTTGGCGGGATTTACATGCAGGATTTTAATGCAAATGTGCAGAACCATTTTTATCTTTTCCGCGATTCTCTTAATCGGTTTGGGCACATTGTGTTTACATTTGATAATTGATTTTTGGGTTTTGCAAACTTATTTGCATAATTTTGTAACAAAAAAATTGCATTTACAATTTATATGTACCTAATGGGCTACCTACTATGTAAATAAAGAAATAAGTACTTTTCACTTTTTGGCCAAATAAACTTTTTACATAAATATTTATTAAATGTTGTCTCAAATCAAATCTCTTTGTCTTATACCCTCAAAATTTTTACAGGTACCCATATCATACCACTCAATTTAACGCTAGCAACTTTTGTATATCAAATTTTGTCAAAATAAAGTTTGAAGATATATAAATTTCGCCAAAAAATACTTAAAATCTGCACGCAAAAACTGATCTAATTGGACTGGCTCACAAATTCCTCCGAGCCACAAGAAGCCTGGTTTAGGTTTTGTTTAAGCGTATTTAAAAACAAATTCTGAAAGCCTTCAAATCATAATCTCCGCCTATGAGGATTTTTATATGAAAAATGTGTAAATTCGTCTTAGAAAATTGTCTCTTAATAAATGTGAATTGAAGCTATATATGCGGATACACAATTATTTAGGTCAGCCGACAACCGTCTAAAATGTGATAATTTATATGTCGCCTAGACAAGAAGGGAAAATGTGACACCAATTTGAGTATACATATTAGATATACTCTTCAATCAAGTAAGTAGGTACTTTCATTATATTTATAATTGAAGGAACACATCAATAATTATGCTATTATGTAAAATTCAGAGTGTGAAATATAAAGCTAGATGCATTTTGACTATCAATATAAACACAAACTGGTTTTGCTCTCATTAGAGCTCGTCAGAGCGTTATTCTCATCACAATCAAAATCAACACACTTTTTTGGACACGGACGTGAGAAATCTCTAACAGGTACGCTCAACCACACACCATAGTGTATGGGAATTTGAGGTAGTATGCGTTTCACACCCACTAAACCCCCTCGCTGGAGTACCGGACCTCGATCCATACCTTCGTCGGAATGATTTTACACATGACGTCGGGATTTTTAATGTTTCCATTCTGTTTGCCGCAGGGGCGTCAGCGAGTCAAGATAAGCTTTGGACGCTTATGCCTTAGTGAAAGTAGTTCATCGTAGTTGGTGGCACTACGGAGAAAAGCATTTGGCTGAGAAGCGGCTTTATTTGGCGAATTGAGCGGTGGATAGTTGAGTTATAAACTCAAGTATTCAGGGCATTTTCAGATCAGAGTGAATCTGGCCTGTTTTTGACAAACCATGATGATCCGGTAACCATTTTCAGAATTTTATTCTGGACGATTTGAAGGATTTTGATGTATGTGTCGGCCGCAGTGGCTCATGCGGGGGATGCATAGGTCAAGGCTGGACAGATAATGACTTTGTACATGAGCAGTTTATTGTTCATGGCCAATTTGGAGTTTCTGTTAAGAAGTGGAAAGAACTTAGAGACGAACATTGAAGCTTTCTGTCAGGAATGTTGGACAAGCATTTGTCGAGGAAAACCCCGAGGTATTTGGTGCAGTCTTGCCAGGGAATTAGACTGTCGTGTAATAATATGTGATCGTGAGAGGTGTGTGTCTTCTCTTGAGAATAGGACTGCTGAGCATTTGTCGGGGTTTATGGCTAGACATCATTTCTGAATTATCAGTCTTGTAGCTTGTCTGTGGCAGTTTGTAGACATTGGGGTATTATCCTGCGTGGAGCTGCTGAGGATGGTAGTGTCGTCTGCATACAGTGTGTATGTCTCGTTTTGGGGCAGTGTCAGTATGTTTGCGACAAATATACTGTACAGCAGAGGAAAGATAGCAGCACCCTGCAGAAAGGCAGCCGTGGCTGAGTAGATTCTAGATCTAGGTCCTGGGTGTTTGACCTCTGATTCAGGTATGACCTGATGAGGAATATCAGAGGGAGTGGATAATTAAATGATAAAAGGTTGTTAAGGAGTCTTGCATGCGAAATCACGTCGAAGGCTTGAGCAATGTAAAGAAATATTGCACCAATTGACTTATTTTTGTTGAATTCTTCGGTGATGTTTTCTACCACTTGAAGGACTTGTTCTGTGATGAAGTGCTGGTGTCTGAATCCGAATTGCTCGTCCAGAAGGATATGGTTCTGAATCAACCTTTCGGAGATTTTTCGGATGACAGGGAGTAGGCTAATGGGCCTGTAGTTTTGGGGGAACAGCGGGTCTTTGCTGTCAAAGTCTCCACATGGATGGAAAATGTTGAAATATTAGCATTGCATTCATAATTCATAATCATATAATGCATGTTTGTAAGAAAAGAAATTCGAGACGCAGCAAGTGCGTTATGGTAATTTTTATTAAAATTTGCTTAGTCCAAATAGATTAAACAATGCTTTGTCTTAATTAGATAGTCAAATTCCCCGGTATGTGCCAGTTCTGAGTTGATCTTTAATGTATCGAATTTCAAACACGTAATTATAATGCATGTTTGTAAGAAAAGAAAATCTGAACTCAGTCAGTGCGTTATGCTAGCGAATTTTTATGAAATGCTTCAAATTTTAATAGCTTAATTTGCTATTAACCTATTAGGTTTGTTGGCGAGGAAACAGGAAACTAGTTTTTTCGGGAACATTTTAAGTTTATTTTCGAAAAAATTTTATACAACTTCAAACATAAAGTTAATTTGATAATATATGGTACATTGTTTCTAGTATATAGGTCATACTGGTAACCAAGTTTGATGCCTGCTTTCTTTAAAAAACACACATTTGCTATTTAAAACATTTTTATGAAAATCCATTACCATAACGCACTTGCTGTGTCCAGACTTTTTTTAATACATTTAAGCCTCGTGATTTTACAAGGTTGTTGGAATAGTTAATTGAAAATACCAGTTTTAAATGCCTGAATTACAAAGAAAAATTATCGATCTTGTTTTTAAGTATAGTGGTATTAGAACTAATTCTTCATTTTTAAGGTTGATATAAAACATCTTAATATTAAACAACCCCTTTGTATTTACATCAGAACCATAACAAATCCATTGTTTACCTAAATTACATCCTAACTAGCTAACCATTTTATTCTTTTATGCAGTTCAAAACACTGTCAATTTGTTTACACTTGTTAAACATATACCTCAAGCCAAATTTCATTTCTTTAAACGTTCAACATCTGGGCTCCAAAAGTTCATTTCCATTTGCACTTTAGTGTTTATGTTTGAGTGGAAGTTTTATAGCTTGCTTAAAATTACTTTACAAAATCATTTGCTATCATTATTACTTGAGAAACACTACTTTTATTCATTTGAAAGTTAAATTATTTTAATTTCAAAACATGCAACCTTTTATTTGTCATTTCCCTTTTTAGAACCTACTTTCTCCCATATATCTGTTTTAATTATTTTTTTCATTATGTTTACAGCCCGACCTTGCTGTGTATGCAGAGCAATACTGGAACCAGTGCAGTGTTAGTTGACAAGTTAAAGATCTTACTGGATATTTGTTCATCTGCACTTTCCATTCAGTTATTTTATATCAATTTCATTTTTACATTACTTTGAAGTGTTTGACTTATGTCATTTAGATAAATGTATTTATATTTTGAGTGTATATGAATTTGTTTTACTCATTTTATCTATTCCACATATAAATATACCATCATTGACTATTTATTTACAGATGGTATGTGAATTTTCTTGTTGTTACTATTGATTTACCCTTTTATTTCTACATTTCAGATAAATTCAAGAATTCATTGGCAATGTGTACTCAAACTATTCTGTGTAAACACGTCTCTCCTACTGGAGTCAGCATTATGCAAGATCCTACCTGCCTGTTCACGATGCTTGTACATTTGTTGTACAATGCCTTACAAATTTCAAAATATTGCCATTTTCTCAAACGAGTGGCATTTCATGGCTGCATTAGTGCTACCAACCATTGTTTTGTATGTTTAGGTTTTTTTATCAGTGACATTTTAGTTGTAAATACTTTGTTCGTGAGTTTTATTGCTAAGTTTTAAATATCAATACAATATATATATATATATATATATATATATATATATATATATATATATATATATATATATATATATATATATATATATATATATATATATATATATATATATATACACACACACATGCTTATTGAAATCAGTCTTCTAGTGTTTTTTTGTGTACTCCAAGAATGCATTAACTTCCGCCTTAAATTTTGTGTATGCCTGCTGAGAGAACAAAACAGATCTGTTTTTGGCCTCACGCCATGAATGCCACCTCCAAGTGTTCGTCTCGTGTACCACACCAGACTTACAAAAAGAAAAACTATATATGGCTATCTCTCGCCTTCATTTGATCCCTTATTTCCACCTTAGAGGAAGTTTCTAGACACATCCGTCGAGTGATGTAACCTATATTCATTTATTTTATTTATGTATTTATTTATTAGTTCCCTAATATACAGTTATATGTAAGTACAAGTACAAGTAATTCTAATGGTTCTCTTGGGTGCCCACAAGTCAAAGCCTGAAGTATACAAAATATAATCCCAAGGCAAGCTTAGCAAGTATATGTAAAATTCTTCATGGTCAAAATTTCTCAAGTCTCTTCAAACAACGATAACTCATCATGTGATCAGAAATTTAATCAACATTAACAACTTCAGAGCAAACGACCAAGCTCTGGATGGAAATACAAACAGGATCCAAGAGGCTGGAAGAGACAGCAGTAACTCTTATAGGCTTCTCAATAAGCTGGGTAAAGCTGTAGACATCAAAAAGATCCATGACAGGATTATTCAGGTCATGTATATTCATATTTGTCACCCAAAAAAATAACCTTATACCCACCGTAGGTAAAAGGGCAGACAGCACGTCAAGTTGATAGACACACGCCGAAAAGTTGCCTCACAGAGGCCAATAAAATACACATATCGCAACTGTCTTGTTACCAATATTACAATATAATACACCCATCTCTCCAATTCAACTTATTTCTCTTCATTAAATGAAAACATTTTGTAATGTACGCTACCAAATGTTTTTTCCAGTTCTGCAAAAGCAAAAATGGTATCTCTTTTCTTTGCAAGCCTATTATTGAGCCTGCTATTGTTTCAACTGCCAGCACTGATTCTCTAGTTCCTGGGCTGGGTCTAGAGCTGAACTGATCTTCCAGTAATTCTGTTTATCACCATGATAAGCAGAATTTTTGCCACAGGACCCTGTATTTATTGCATTTTAGATTATTCAGGGTTTTAAAACAAATATTTTTGGGAGTATCAAGTTTTTTTGGCAATCAAAGCTAAATGTTACCTCAGGATATCTTGATGTTCATTCAGCAGCTGATAATGGCGCAGTTTACTCGAATTTTAAGAGCTCGTTGCTGAATTCTAACTTTATATTTTATTGAGTGAAGATTGGAACCAGATGAGCACTGATAAGTACATTTGGAGAACCCAAATCACCACAACACATTTTAAAAAACACGACGATCGTTTCACTAACCAAGTTAATCAGAAACAGTCCACAGATTTTTTTAAATGTGTTGTGGTGGTTTGAGTTGTCCAAGTGTACTTAGTTATCTTTTGTTTGCATCCAAAACTTTCTTCATTTTGCCTTTAAGCTGTAGATACGTGGAACAAAGATCAGTTTTTGGAGTATCAAAATGAGGATTTTTGGTAATGAAAACCCTAAAAAACACTTCCTGACTTTCAAGTTTTCCTCGACAGTATTATTATACATTTTCCACAACTTTCTTATATTCAATTCTGCAGCCAAGTAAAATGTATAGTAAGTATCAGAGCAACAATGGTTAGATTTAGTGTGGTGTAGTGATTCGACAAATTTTCTGATAGCAAATCGTTTACTGGAGTTTTTTTTTCTTTAACTCGATTTTCCAGCGACGTTCTCTAGACCTTCCATTAGTTTCTTTATGACGTTAAAGGATATTCAATATTCTATCCTTCTTCAGTGAGAGAATATCCATAAAAGTTTGTCTACAAACAGTAACTAATAGGCCATTCCTTTTTTTTTTTCACATGGTATATTACTGAGATAGATTTAGGCTTGTCTCTATCTTCTTTACGTTTTCTGGATCTGTTGGTGTCAGAAATATTGCAATGCTTTAAAATAAAATTGTCTTGAAAAGCTTTGTCACAATTCTTAAAAAAGGAGTAATAAAAATATTGTATATCTCTCATTGTAAGCAATGATGTACATTTGAAGAGGTTGGTATGGTCTACCAGCATGTCAGCATTTGGGAAACATTGACAGAATAGCTACAGAAATTTTTAAATAAGAAACATGCTGCTGATGCACAGATGCTTTCAAACTACATCTATCTATCTAAGAAAAACTGATTTTTTATAATTCTTTTGTCACCCTGTATTTTGGAAAGGATGTATTCTTGGACACATGCTTATAAAATACTGTTTACTTGTTTAGACTTCCAGAATAGGCTCGTAAAATATTTCCCTTTCCTCCCGAAACACTCTGTATACTTTGGGGAATATACACTTTATATACCAATTGTAGGGAAATTTATTTCTTATGGATATTTATTTCATATCTATAGACATTCACTACATACGTCTCAATGTATATACATATCATATGACAGTAGGGGATATAAGCATGACATACATAAATACATTATGGATATGAATTTTATATCCAGTTGGGATATCCTTTGCATACCCAGTTTGTGGACAAATGGATATGATATAAATATGAAAATAACATCCATGTGTTATCCAAATAAAATATCCATTGACACTATTGTATATCATAAACATATCTTGTAAATATGATTTGGCTTCCTGGGATGTAGTAAATTTTTGCGAGCAATAATTATATAACCTAGAAAAAAGTATTATACTGACAACACAATGTGTGTGTTGTACCACGTGACACGTAAGGTGGTTTGCATTAGCTCTGATGAAAATGTTGGCATTTGAAACTGAACATTGTGGGGAGATGTCAGTTTGTGCTTTTAACATTTTTTTTAAACACTGAATATCTTATGTAAATTGTCGGATTCTGCCTTAAAAATCTACACCAATAGATAGCCCTCTGCCTATAGAAGAGAATGGTATATAAAACTCAATTTCCATTAAAATGTGACTTGTCAGGTTTTGCATTTAAATGACTGATTTGTTTTACTTTATCACTAGAATAATAAAACACTGCATAACAAAATTCATTTATTAATTTATAATACATTATACACTTTGTTTAACTCAACTAAATCAAACACAGCAATAAAAGTAAAATAAAAAATCATTTATACATTTCTCTTGTTACCACATAGATAGGAAAAGTTAACAGTCACTCTAATACATTCTGTTATCAATGTACAACCATAAACAAGTGGTTTTTAATGAGAGACATAACAAAAAATACTTAATTCACAAAATTAAAAACCAAGACTAGGGTGTGGCCATTGTATAGAAAGGCACATAAATACAATGTAACAGCTGTTCTCATCCTCAAAATAAATAAATAAAATGCTAAAATTCAACTTAAAGATTGCTGCATAATACAAAAAAAAAGATGAGTGAGCAGCCATAGTTTTATCACATAATAAGTCAGTATACTATTATTTACATCTTTGTGATGTATCTAATAACATTCAAAGCTCTTTGAGAATATTATGATGTCTTTCCATTGGTTCTTAGTACCCTTTTATGTACGCTGACAGGTGTTTTTTCTCTTCTTCAGATAAACCATTCTTTAATGTTCTTCGTACTGCAATAAAAAGATTATTTTCAAAAATTATTTAATCAAGATGTAAAAGAAATTTACGACAAATAATTGTTAAAAAACACATATAATAAATTAGTTTAAAAACTCAAAACTGATTACTATAAATATAAAACAATATGACGGCATCATTCATATTACTTTGTCATATTATCTCTAAGGATTATTTAAAAAAACTTTAAAAATGTTAAATAACAGAAGTTAAGAATTTAAAGAGCTTGATTCACAGAGAAAACATTGAGTTCAAGCAATCGATTTTAGAAGAATAATTTCCATGTCAAAATAAAAGGAACACACTCTATTATGCAAGTTTTTGTCAAAACATTCACTTACATATGTTCTGTAGAACAAGATACACCATATACAGTGTAATGAAAGTTTAGAACATAATTCGTAAATGTGTAACTTAATTTTTTCAAGAAAAATGTTCGGACAGGTTGATTTAATCTTTATAGTTGCCAACTTATGACGTAAAAATGATATTTATGACATTACCTATTTCTGAATGATGACATCATGTTTTCAAATAAAAACTTTTTTTTTGCTGTTTTTCCAGAGACATGCGTACCTACTACTTAAATGATGATGAAAAAAACATTGGTACCTGACATAATAGTTTTTTTGAAAAATGGCATTATTTACTTAAAAAAATGAAAACGTAAATTTAATAAGAAATAAGAAATACTTCTCACCGTCTTTATTTAGGACGAGTTTCCTTTAGAATAACGAGGTTTTCACTCACTTTTCTACAGTAATGAACATTGATTTTGTTATTTTTGATACATTGTCATGTAACTATTTGACAGGTGGAAGAAAAAGTAAGTCAAAATCAATTTTTAACAACACTCATTGTGATATTTTATTAAATATTTGCTGTTATCAGTATTTAGTTATCGAACTTTACCGTGTTCAGGAACTGGGATCGATAAAACGACCAGATGGTTCCTTTACTGAATCACATAAAGAAACGTTAGAGCTCTTAGTACACACACACACACACACTTCCCAGATTGTCTGATCATGATCAATGAAGATGTCCTGCCAGCCGAGGGTCGATTTAAACACCCTCAAAGGGAGGACTGGCGGGTTGCTCGGAGAATAGTTACAGCCTCGGCAGTGGAGTGTGCTGTGAAACATTTCCAGCCATTCAAGGCGCCAGGGGAGGATGGGGTGGTTCCGGTCCTACTACAAAATGGACTGGAGTTTCTCCTACCTTTCCTAATCAGGCTGTAAGAGACAGTCTCGCTTGGAACTATATTCCATCCAGCTGGACGGTGATTAGGGGGCTTAACATTTCCAAATTGGGACGTAATGAGCCCCTACCTACATCACTGAGACCTCTCAGTGTTACATCATTCATCCTGAAGGGATTGGAAAAATACTGGACGGACACATTAGGGGGAACATCTTAGTCAAAAACCCCCTTAATACCCACGAGTATGCCTACCACACTGGCAAATCTACTGAGTTAGCACTCAATAACCTCGTCGAGAAAAACACACACTCCCTGGATAACGGGGAGGTGGCAGTGGCTGCATTTCTCGACATTGAAGGAGCATTTAATAATGCATTACCTATCTCCCTCTACAAAGCCACTATCGCTAGAGGGGTGGAACCTACCATTTGTGGCTGGATCGGAAGCATGCTTCACAATCGGACAGTTATTACCTCGTTGCAGAGGGAGGTGGTCAGCTTCAGGGCTGCAAGGGGGTGCCCTCAGGGGGGAGTTCTATCCCCCCTGCTGTGGTCCCTCTTTGTGGACGATTTTCTGGCTTACTCGGGCTGTGGGAGGTTGAGGTCCAGGCGTATGCTGATGATCTTGTCATAATGGTTAGAGGCAAATCTGAGGAGGAACTTGCAAGTACTCTTCAAGAGGCACTAAATGTAGTGAATAATTGATGTCGGAGGGAACAAATGTCTGTGAACCCCCGCAAAATGATCATTGTTCCATTTGCCAGAAGAAAAAGGCTGGACAACTTAAAACCACATATTCTTATGGGGGAAACGATTCCATTTACAGAACAAGCAAATTATCTGGGGGTTACCCTAGAGAAGAGGCTCAACTGGGACGTACAGTTAGAGAATGTAATCCGCAGGGCTAAACTGTCCTTGTGGACATGCCGTAGAATCTGTGGAAATAACTGGGGAACAAACCCCCAACAGATGTACTGGCTCTATGTAGTGGTTATCAGACCAATGATAACATATGGAGCCATAGTTTAGTAGCACAAGGCACTTCGTGGTATCGCGAAGGCCACACTGGCTCATCTACAGAGACAAGCTTGTCTGATGATAACAAGAGCGATAAGCACCGCACCATCAGCCGCTCTGGAGGTCCTCCTTAATATTCCACCTCTTCACATATGGCTGGAGAGGGTGGCGAGGTGGACAACGTACAGACTAAAATAAACGGCCGACAGCATGCCGAAGGAAATCAGTTGGGAGGGTCCGGAATCCTCGATGACATTGAGGGTCATGGGATTCTGGGAATGGTCTCAGACTTGATGCCTACAAAGATCAGTAGAGATCTGCTTTTCAAGACCGTCCTTTCGGAAAGAGAGGATTGGGAACGAAACCAAACGACCCTATTGAGAGCCGATCTCTGCTGGCATGCTGATGGCTCCAAAATCAATATGGGAGTAGGAGCCGGCGCATATGGGGGTAACACTGATGCTAGACTATCAACTAACCTCGGCAAGTACGCAACCATACACCAGACACAAGTGTATGCCATCGAGATGTGTGCAAGGGAAAGTATATAAAAACAGTCCACACACAAATCGATAAAGATATATACAGATAGCCAAGCTGCAATAAAGGCTCTTGGTTCCTACCGTTGCAATTCAAAAACAGTATAGAGTTGTAAATCTGCCTTCAACGAACTGGGCAGCTGTAGTGAGGTGTCGCTGGTCTGGATACCGGATCACTCGAACCATGATGGCAATGTTGCGGCCGACGCGCTTGCCAGGAGTGGTGCCCAGAGGGACTTTATCGGACCAGAACCCGTGCTAGGGATAACATCATGCACAGTAAAACGCACCTTAAAGACCTGGACAAAAAGAATGACAATCCAGCAATGGCAAAATCTGCCAGGATTAGCTCACTCTAATGCCTTCATAAATGGCCTGTCTGAGTCAAGGGCTAAAAAACTTCTAGAGCTAAACAAACAACAACTGAGTACTCTAGTCGGCCTGTATACAGGACACTGCCACTTGCGTCACCACATGCACCGAATCTGAGTCGGTCAGGAAACTGAGTGCCGGCTGTGTATGGAGAGTGACGAGACAGTAGAGCACGTACTGTGTTCCTGTCCGGCGGCGGACAGGACTAGATACCTGCTCTTTGGCAAGACAAGGCTTGCTCCGGAAGATCTGGATCAACTTTCACCCACAAAGATTATCGACCTCTGCAGGAGACTGGCTTTGTTGGGCGAAATATAGACCATTAGGCGTGAGCCATAATAGACTTTATGGTCGCAGTGGAGGGACCGGTATGGCTCACTAACATTCAAACCTAACCTAGCCTATTCAAATTTGTCACAGTATAGATTTAGAATTCACTAAATAAAGACAATGTTAAGTCATGAATTAATGTCAATTATTACATGCCATTTAAATTCATTAATAGTCCTAGTAGTGAAAGTGTAAAAGTGCTAAAAGTAATCAATTCTAATTCGAATTTAACAAAAAATGGCACGTTTAACCAACAGGGAAAGAATAGAGATATTAGTGATGATTGATACAGCAACAGGCTTAGAAGTGATCAGGAATGAGAGTTATTTAATCAACAACATCCAAGACCGCCAATTGCAAGATCTACAGTAAGTAAATTGGTTGCCAAATTCATAGAAACGGGATCCGTAAAAGATTTGCCTCGACAAGGTCGACCTCGAGTAAGTGAAGAAGTCAGATTGAATATATTGCTTGAATCTGAAGAAAATCCTTACTATTATACAAGGCAACTAGCCCTTAATAACAATGTGGACCAATCTTTAGTGGTAAAAATTATTCAAACAAGAGACGTGTTTTTAAAAACAAATTGCATTTGTTCCTTAAAAAAATGGAAACGTAAGTTTAAGGAAAAAATTATTACACCAAGGAAAACACAAAATTTAGTGCAAATGTTCCAATTGTTCTCCACCTACCATTTGGCATTGATCGGTACTAGTGTAAACTACATACAGACTTCGAGGCTACTTCTCTGGCTTCACTGTTGGGTTTCGTTTCTATAGGTGAAGCGCGTAGCCAGAGCGTAAGCTAACTGGAGCAAGAGGCCCTTATGAATTCTAGATGTTCTAGGATGTGCTTCAACGTTTCTGTGACTAGTTTCGCTGCTTGACAGCATTCTCAGACAGATGAAAATTGAATTAGTACAAAATCATGATAACTACAAATAAAGATCTGTTGCTATGTTGTGATATGTTTTAATCAAAAAATTTATCAAATTCAAAATAAAATGAAACACAGATGACGGATAAGGCTTTCAAAATGTCTACGTGATCTATGTCAATATTTAATATAAAAAGTTGTAATAAGTTAATGAGTTGATGTATGTCGATACTTTCGTTGTATAGAAACTGCTTTATTACTGTTATTGTTTAGTTATTTCATTGTTATAACTGTTATTATAGTTATTATAGGCGAGTTCTATTTTTATGTTAAATATTGACATACATTACGTAGACATTTTGAAAGCCTCATTCGTCATCTGTTTAATTTTATTTTCAATTTGATAAATTTTTTGATTAAAACATCATATCATAACATAGCAACAGATCTTTATTTGTAGTTGTCATGATTTCGTACTAATTCAATTTTTATCTGTCTGAGAGAGTCAAGCAGCGAAACTAGTCACAGAAACATTGAAGAAAATCCTAAAACATCTAGAATTCATAAGGGCCTCTTGTTCCAGTTAGCTTACGCGCTGGCTACGCCCTTCACCTACAGAAACGAAACCCAACAGTGAAGCCAGAGAAGTAGTCTCCAATTCTGTTACTTACTTGGTGAAACTGGTCCATACTACAGTATGGACCAGTTTCACCAAGTAAGGGCAACAACAATCAATGACTAGTGTAAACACTTTGTACATTGCGTTAAAAAATGTCAGGACTATTTTGCTCCCATTTAGCTCGAATTCTTTGCTGTAGCTCCTCTAAATTATTTGGTCTGTTGAAAAAAACTTTTGATTTCAAATAACCCCACATAAAAAAAATTCAAGGGGGTCAAGTCTGGGGAACACGGTGGCTACTCAATTGCTCCTCGACGCCCTAAGCATCTGTCAGAAAATGTGGCATATGGACATTGACGGACGTTTATACCAGTAAGGAGGCGCCCCGTCTTGCTGAAACAAAATATCTTGATGGGGTACATCTGCCTCGTGATTATTTGGAAAAGTTATTGCCAGATCTGGCACTACATTTAATTGCAATAAATTTAGGTAACGTGGTGCTGTAAGATTGCCTTGAAAAGTAAACCCTATGAAACGCTGTCCGATTATTCCCATCCATACATTAACTTTGCCATGACGTTGACTGTGGGAGCCTTGAGTCCAAGGAGGATTTTCCTGTGATCAATATCTTGACGACGATTTACTGTCCCATTCAGGCAAAAAGTGGCTTCATCAGCAAACATGATGATGAAAAAACATCTCGTTGTTTTTCATCATCATTTAAGTAGTAAGCAGGTCTATGGAAACATCAACAAATATGGTTGTCATTCAAAAAAACTTATGATGACATCACCATTCAGAAATAGGTGACGTTATAAATGTAATTTTTATGTCATAAGTTGGCAATTGAAAAGATAAAATTGACCTGTCGAGCGTTTTTCTTGAAAAAAATTAATAATGCATTTATGAATTCTGTTACAAACTTTATCATCACACTGTACACTGCCGCTGATACTTCACAATAATCGAGGAGTCTTAGGCACATATAACTTTCAAGCAAGAATTTTTGTTATCCCATTCCCCTAATTACTTATTTCTTATAGCATTGAGCTTTCTGATCTATGGACGCCTGATTTTGCTACTCCAGTTTAAAAAAAATTTTACAAACTCTTCGACTTGATTCTCATTTTAGTAATATCATCTGTTAATAGAAAAAAATGTTTCTATTTGTTTACAAAAAGTCTCCTTTGATTTGTAATTTTTTGTCGCCATGGTGACTGAGTTGAAAAATGTATGATCTAAGATTATTTCTATTGCCAAGAATGTGCTTAGAAGAATCTCCATACTCTAAAGCACTCTTTACCTGCTGTCAAGGTAACATAGTTCTCTTTCTGTTGGTAGAGCTGCGTTGAAAGCCAACTGGTCCTGATATATTGGGTTATCCATTAGTACTGAGGCTCTGACGTATCTATCAAGCATTTTTTTAAACATTTTTAAAACAAAATATTTAAGAGCAATTGATTTAACGATTTTGACTGTGAATAGTTCTCTAGTCAGCCTCTATCATCTTTGCAAAAAGCTCAGGACCAAACTTGCCTTGCACATGCATATTAGAAAATGGTTAGTATCCTCTTGCTGAAGATTTAACAAAAGGTCCCTGTTGGTTGGGCGAAAAAGCTTTCTAGAGCTTATGTTTCTGATAGTTGTGAAGATAGATCAAGGTTAACTTTTCAACTTGATTCTCTTTTTTTACTGGTACGTTTAGGGTTGAAAGCATTTAAAAATGCAAAACCCAAATTTAATTCTGCAACATTTTAGGGACTTTTAAATTGACAGTTCACAACCACAAATGGCGAGCCTGAAGGCCTCCTGGTACCTCCAAACGGCATTGGGTTGAGTTACTTTAACAACCCCCTTGTTTACCAGATCATCTCTTTCGTCCAATTAAATAGACTAAGAAGTGATACAAATTGTGGAGGCCTGGTTTTCAAAATCATAATGATTTTTGATAGATCTTGGGACGTTGCAGATTTGCTGTAATAAATGCATTTAATTAAGAAGGGATTATGTTGAGCAATATAATATTTTTAGTTGCTAAACTTGATGCTTCTATAGGCGAATAATTTTTCAATATGTCCTTGTAATTCAAATGGCTCTGCAAATTGCTTTAGTTTACCACTATTTAAGATTTACTTCTATTTATTGCTCCACCTCTTAGGCTGGTTAATTTGTGATTAAACCTCGTTGCCCATATTGAATATCATACATTTGATTGTGCATAAATACGTAAGAAGGAAGCTGTTTCCTTGAATATTTTCACCCATAAATATTTGTTAATAGTTTTATAATTAATAACAAATAAAAAATATATTTTTTGCATTAATAAACACTGTGCAACCATGCAAAAAACACACACAATACTACATATCACATACCCATAGCTTGAAAAAATTTACGGTGAATCTCTGCTACCAAATGGATTATTTTCTCTTGTGCGAGAACGTTTCACTAGATGAAAATAAGAGTTGAAAGTAGACACAATTCATTAACATTTTTCTTAAAAATACAACACACACATCTATTTCTTCTAAACATATTATAGAAAGTTAGGTCATCTAAAAAACTACAGGAGAAAACATGATAATATGCTGAATAAACAACTCTGTGAATCTTGCAATCAGTAGGTATTTAAAGTAGAAGTCAAATTTTTTGTTTGATCATAGGTACTCGTTCTAAAATTAACATATTAGAGCCACGTTTTTTTTCTTCTTCTTAAATATATACTCAAGTAGACATAATAAGTCAAAGTGACACAACACAAATGTTTTCATAATATTACAGGGTTCTATTGGAATATTATTTAATTATGTAGTTAGAAACAAACAACGGGCTTTATCTAACCAATATATAAACCAAGGTATCAGATTTATCATATAAGCTAAAAATAACAATTAAAAGTTATCAGTGTTTTCCTAGGCATATTAAAACATTAGACACTGGGAGTTATTGTATTCTATTACAAAAATAAAAACAGCTGGAGTCCAAGTCAAGTGGCACACCTCATTGGAGCCACTTGATGTGGAGCTCATAAGTACTTGGTTTATGCAGAAAAGCTAAAAATTAGTAAGTACTGAATTTATTGATTGTTGTTGCCCTTACTTGGTGAAACTTGTCCATACTACATACAGACTTGGAGACTACTTCTCTGGCTTCACTGTTGGTTTTCGTTGGTGAAGGACGTAGCCAGTGCGTAATCTAACTGGAGCAAGTGGCCCTACGAATTCTAGAAGTTCTAGGAAGTTCTTCAATGTTTCTGTGACTATAGTTTCGCTGCTTGACGCGCTGGCTACGTCCTTCACCAACGAAAACCAACAGTGAAGCCAGAGAAGTAGTCTCCAAGTCTGTATGTAGTAAGTACTGATAAAACAAAGTTTATCATATTTTCTAACAATGTTAAATATAGAGGTGTGCGAACCCATGTTTTGTTCGAACCGAACTATGAACGAACCCAAGCAAATATGTTGCCTCGAATTTCGAACCTCTGAAATAGTATGTCTAAGGTTCACAGTCGAACTTCGAACTTCTTAGAAATTCAAAATCGAACATCGAACTACCAAAAATTCTTCAGTGCTCATATATCATTTCCTTAAATACAAAATTTTGGAATATTGTAACATACAATATTTGATATGTAAAAGATTCCAACTCTTTTTACAAAAAGGAAGGATTCAATAAATTTGCAGGTTGATTGGGTGAAAATGCCTTCCGGTTCTGATCCTTGTGGAGATGGGGCAACCTTAAATCAAAAACACAAAATATTTGAAACTTTTTTAGATTTCTAGATATATAGATAAGCTCAATTATAAATATGTTGTTGTTTGGTATTGGCTAGGCAGTTTTAGCAAACAGATTGGGAAGGTTCAAAGTGAGCACGATAGGTATAAAATAACCACTTACAAGTTTGAACTGTCTCCTGATTGTGAATATTTAACTGTTTTGACTCACTGTGTAATAAAGAATGTTCAAACCAGTGTTTTCCAAAGGCAATCTGTAATTATCCTCAAATTCTGAACATTTACGTTACCGATCGCCTTTGATCACTGCCATCATAATGTTGTTACTGAAATAGGTGATGGGAGGCTAGGATATACAAGAAAAGTAATTCTGTGACTGCTAAAGGGCTTCATCATGTCTCAATGTGTCCCATCTACTTTCAAAAATATGCATGAGTGAAATCTCCTGAAACTACACTATCGACTCAATGAGTTTAAAGCGCCGCTACCGCGTTAAAGGGGCCGCAACTTCACTACTTTTGGCAACATTCAATGCCTGTAAAGTTATATTTCGAAGTATTTTTGAGCAACGAACTTCGAACTATTTTGACGAATAACATATTTCGAACTTCGAACTATTTCAACATCGCTAGTGCGAACATATTTTCGAACCGAAGGTTCGGTTCGAGTTCGGGTTCGGTTCGGAATTTCGAAGCTTCGCACACCTCTCTCTCTCTCTCTCTCTCTCTCTATATATATATATATATATAAATATATATATATATATATATATATATATATATATATATATATATATATATATATATATATATATATATATATATATATATATATATATATATATATATATATATATATTGCCCAAACATATCACGAGAACGCTTTATTTTAGTTATGTGTATTCAACACTTAGTTCCAAACAAAAACTGCAGTCTTTACAACATTTATTAGCCTAACTCCGCCCTACCGTAAGAAAATTGCTATCATTTCTCGTGCAAGCGAATCACACTATTTGCAACTTGGTTTCTGCTGACCATAGTCGTTTTTCTCAACCAACCAAGATGGTTCTCTGTTGTCGCCATTATTAAGAGGGGAGTCTTACGAAAATATATGAGCTGTCGCAAGTTGCCAGTGCACATCAGGAGTTTAGACTGTGTTCGAGTTAAGCTGAGTATCATATTACCGGTCTCACAGGCGACGTTTTGGAATTTCAACAATTAATGTCAAGTGGTTTTGTATTTCATTCAACTATATATATATATATATATATATATATATATATATATATATATATATATATATATATATATATATATATATATATATATATATATATATATAGATATAATTATTTAAAGGCTGCTAAATTACACCGTGTCCCATAAATTTAATCCCACATTGAAATCTACTATTTACTCCCCCAGAGGCAGTAACAGGACAATAAGGTTAATTAATTAAATAAATAAAAGGGTTTGAGCAAGTACCTTGCTTACATCAGATCTGAAAAATGTATTGTAGTGGATTGAGTTCTTCAAATTGAACTTATTAAAACATGATGTAAAATTATATTGCTTCGATATATAATTAAACAAAACAACTCACACACTATTTAAAAAGGTTCACCAAGCTGATGATGCAGATTCACAAAGTATTTCATTTGGCACTACTTCTAACTTATACATAATATATCACATGATAAACTTACATGACTTCCTGTCAGCATGTCTGGTTCGCTTCCGTTCTCTGGGCGCTGTCCTTGCAGGCCCTTTAGTGGCAGTCTTGACCAGGCTTTCTAATATTTCATCATCACCGTCAGTCAGATTACCATTGACCTGACTCATGAATGAACGATTATTGTCCCTGCGTGTTCGTCTCCATGTTAATGTACCCTGCATACTTTCCACATCAGATACATCACTGCCCAACAATTGGCGAAGTTCTGCATCAGCTTTATCTTCTTTGGATCTAAATTTACCAATCTACAAAATAATAATAACATGTGGTTTTGTAGGAAAGGGAAGCTTTCATTGCAATTCATCAAATATATACATAGTAGGCACCAGGTAATACTTACATCAGTAATCATCTTTCCTCTAGTTTTATTTCTTTCTCTATGATTTGCTTTCTTCTCTAGCTGCTGCAGTACTCGTTCCCTGGTTGTCCTGTATTCCAAAGCGAACTCAGATACTATTCTACAAAATTCATTTGGCTTTGTGTCACTAATTTGATGTAAAGGAATACCTAACCATAGTAAAAACTTGTGAAACCTGAAACAATGCCCAAGAAAAGTATTAACAACCCATAAATAATTAATGATAAAACAAGTCTAATGTAATGAATATATTAAAAAAATAAAGGAACATGCCTATTTATGACTCTTCTATGTACAATTCCTAACAATATGATTCGTTCAGCACAATCAGACAAGAAATCTGACATCTTTACTTTCATCATGGTAGATCCATCATGCTTGGCAATAAGTTTCAGGTAATCCCAGGATGCTTTGCAGTCTTCTTCTAATCTTTGGATGTTCAGCGTTAGTTCATCAAAATCAATCTTCGATGCTCGTGTTATAGCCCCAATCTATGCAATTCAAAAAATATAGTAGCGATTAATACAAGAAACTGATACAATACAACAATATGAACATTATACCATTCACAATAAATGTCTTCAAAGTTCACTTGAGAGGTATAAAATTTATGTGCAAGGATGATTTCAATGACAGTTACTAAACCACACTACTTCGTATAGTATTTGTTGGCTCATCAACTCTTACAATTCAAAAAAAAAGCAACTATAGCACACAAAACTTCACCGCTTTGTACAGCCACTAATCAATGTAATAACTGTATGAAGTTTTTCAACTTCAATTAGGTAATATTTGCATGTATTGGAACCATGCTGCCAAAGACGCTGACGGTACAATCCATGTAACCCCAGATTTTACCAAAATTGAATAATAAAAATCAGATGTTTAATTTTACCGTTGGATTTATATGGAGAAATTAATAATTGTAAAAAATAGACAATAAATCTTTTAACGCATAAGATCCAAATGGAGGTAAAATATAGCAATATCTTCCAGATTCATATACACAATCAAAACTACTTTTTAGTTTTTGATGAGACCTCATCATCTCAAAATGGCAATGCAGATGTTTCTGTAGACACAATTTTTTTTTGCTAAGATCTAAATCTTATTTTCTAAGCGACAAAGTCACTGATGTAGAAGGCAATTAATTCTGGCGACAATGTTACTTTCTAAATTGCGAAAGGATAAAATTACTTTGCCACCTGAGTCTTGGGTCATACAGTTTCAGAAGAAAATGATCACAATTTTGCTGCTGAAATATATGTTGGTTCAAATTTTCTCCAACGCTGGTCTAAATTGTTATATATTTCATCATACCTGCGCTTGAATGTTTAACCGAGAGTCCTATTAACACTATCCATTTTGTTGTTGATTTTGAAAGTCCTTAATGAATTCTAGATCAAATGTTATGTTATGGATTTAGCATAACTGGACGAGTTTGTTTTTCATTAGGACACGATATTATAGAGACAAATTTTTCAATTGTTAGACATAAAAATTGCAAATACAGGTAAAGCATAGAAGAAGGTTAATCCAAAAATTCCAATTACTGTTTTTTTTGTGTGTCAAAAAGCTAAAAAACAATTGCCATTTACAAATTAAAGTTACAAAATTTTGTAGTTTTAATGATTAAATAGGGATTTGTTTTTCTTTGACATGATCAGTTTACCATGCCAAGAAAAGATATCTGTAAAAAACCTAATGGCCAATTGTAATAGATGTGAACAAAGATTTCAGTGTAGACTAACTCATGCAACAGATTTACAGGATAAATACATTTACACTTTCTGCTTAATCTCTCCATATGACATCGCAACTAAAACATCAAATTGTTATTGTATCTAGTGTAGCTATTCCGCTATGTACTATACTAAACTTAATACCAGAAAAGCCTCTGGCCTTGACGAGATCCCAGCAATTGTTCTCAAAAAATGCGCACCAGAACTTGCTCCTGTCCTGACTTGTCTGTTTCAGACATCTTACAATAGAGGCATATTCCCCAGTAACTGGAAAACTGCTCGAGTACAACTCATCTCCAAAAAAAGGATCCAAAGCGCTTCCTAGCAACTTCAGGCTTATTTATCTCCTTTCAGTCGTCTCTAAAGTGATGGAAAAGTATATAAACACCGAATTACTAAAATTTCTTTAAAAACACATTCTAATCCACGACAGGCAGTATGGATTTCGTCAGCGCAGATCAACTGCTGACCTTCTTTCCTTTGTCACCCATTCTTGAAACGAGTCTATGGAACTACACGGTGAATCCCAGATTGTCGCTCTAGACATATCCAAAGCATTCGACCA
Source organism: Tillus elongatus (assembly GCA_964006375.1). Lineage (NCBI taxonomy): Eukaryota > Metazoa > Arthropoda > Insecta > Coleoptera > Cleridae > Tillus > Tillus elongatus. The sequence continues at coordinate 160,281,840 of OZ023263.1, forward strand.
GGTCTGGCACGCAGTGCTGCTTAATTAACTTCCCACCTATGGCCTACCACCAAAACTCTGTACCTGGACAGAAAATTTCCTCTTCAACCAGAGCATTTCTGTTGCCGTGGATGGCCATTCCTCTAAGTTGTATTCAATTAATTTAAGAGTCCCTCAAGGTTCAGCTTTAGGCCCTACTTTCTTTCTTCTCCACATCAATGACCTCCTCCCTAGCACATCCAACCCAGTTCACAGTTATGGGGGCGACAGCACCCTCCACTCAAATATACAATATTCTAAGCCTGTCTCTTTAGCCCAATTAGATGAGGATTGCAGACCCATCTAGGGTTCTGTCTCTGTGGATCTCCAAAAAATATTAGACTGGGGAAGTACAAATCTTGTACAATTCAACTCCACCACATCTCAGTCTTGCTTTCTATCTCATAAGAGATACACCAGCCCTAGACCCATCACAATGAACAACCAAGTTATTCAAAGTAATGAGTCCTTTTCACTTGTTGGCATTACTGTGGATCGAAATCTCAATTGGCATCAACATGTCACATCAATTGCAGAAGCGGCTGCTAAGAAATTAGGTTTCCTCTTCCGGGCTCGTAAATACTTTTCACCAGCTAATCTCTATACCTTATATACTTCACAAATAAAGCCAAACCTCGAATACTGCTTCCACATCTGGGGTGCCGCTGCCGCTTCTACACTCGCTATCCTGGACTCCATTCAGAAGAGAGCTATACGTCTCATCGGTGACCCTACCCTCACCCAAAGGCTGCCATCCCTTGCCCACCGACGTGCCGTTGGTGACCTCTCTCTCTTTTATAGATATCTGCACAGCACTGCTCAGAGGAGCTTTCTTCCATAGTTCCTCCACCTGCTGCTCCCAACAGATCTACCAGGGGAACAGAGCGAATGCACCCTTTTACTGTCCAGGTCACCAGACTTAGAACATCTTGTTATGCCTGCTGTTTTGTCCCGAGGACTTCCAAGTTGTGGAATTCCTTGCGGGCACATGTTTTTCCTTCTCCTCCGAACCTCCAAACCTACAAGTCCAGAATTAACAAGCTACCTCTTTCCTCCTTGTCAACACCCTCGGTACGATAGTATTTAGGCTGTAAGCCCCCGTGATGTGTTGTTGAAATTAAAAAAATTAAAAAAAAAAATCAAAAGTAAAACGTCTGGATATACGGTACAATACTGATTGAAGGTGGAAGCTACACTGCATTAAAATGGGCAGTTACAGATGGAGATTCTCGATTGCGACAGATGGTATCGCATTTCGATTGTGATGATGTTTATCGAGCAACAAAAACAAATCATCAAACAACAACAAACGTACGTTTATCTCATGATTATTTATTTATAAGAGCCTCGGTAGTTCAGTCGTAAGAACGTGTGCCTCTGAACCGAAGGGTACTGGGTTCGACTGCAGGGTTCTCCTTTCACTTTTTTCAGTACACACTGTAACATTAACATCAACCGAGGTTGTGGCATTGTATTTGAGCAAGTTGAATGTCTGCACGTTCCGCCCTTCGGAGGGGGCGTAAAGCCGTCGGTGACCTCTCTCTCTTTTATAGATATCTGCACACGCACTGCTCAGAGGAGCTTTCTTCCATAGTTCCTCCACCTGCTGCCCCCAACAGATCCACCAGGGGAACAGAGCGAATGCACCATTTTACTGTCCAGGTCACCACACATAGAACATCTTGTTATGCCCGCTCTTTTGTCCGGAGGACTTCCAAGTTGTGGAATTCCTTGCCGGCACATGTTTTTCCTTCTCCTCCGAATCTCCAAACCTTCAAGTCCAGAATTAACAAGTTGGCTCTTTCCTCTTTGTCGACACCCACAGTACGATAGTATTTAGGCTGTAAGCCCTTGTGGTGTGTTGTTGAAATAAAAAAAACAAAAAAATAAAAAAAAAAACTATTCAAAGTAGATATCAAGGAATCACGATTAAATAAATTTCACACTCAGCTACATAATCCAATTGTTTATCCATGGTAGTTTGTATTTTATTCAGATAAACTATGTAACAATTTATCATAATAGAGAACGGATCTTTTTATGGTTGATATATTATCGAAAAGTTTGCACTCGGTCTGTAATACCAAAGGCTTCTTAAAAATAGTGCTGCAAATTGAATCATAACTTCCACATAGCTGTGATAATTTGCTCTCGTCAGCAACACATTCTCATGAAATGAATTTAGGGTCCATGATTTGACCCCAAAGAAAATATTCGTATTCCTGTACACATAAACTCCTGAAATGATAAAGTACTTGATTTTTAATGTTTTGAAACTTTTTACGCCATTTTACCAAACAAAATTTTCGAAATGTCTGTAACCGATATTCCACCCCCACACATTCTACCCCTAATTTAATTTCAGCACAGAATACCAGATGTTTGTGGAAATTGAAAGTTTTCTAATAAACAAACCCCAAAACCTTATATTACTAGAGTTTTAACAAAAAAATGTCGATTTTCACCATATAACCCCCCATCATCCCCTGCCCTCTGGAGACATTTTACCCAAAAGCAATCTGAACCGTTTGTTTCTCGGGTGCTAATTGTATACCAGTTTAAATTTGAAGACAATATTTTAATTCGTTCTAAAATTATCGTGGCTACTAACAGACAGACATACGAAACAACGGACAAAACAAGTTCCCAAATCATGTTTTCTATATGTTTTGACACTTTTTACGATGTTTAAGCAAAAACAAATTTTTGAAATTTCTGTCACTGATACCATGCTTCCACACATATTGACGATGTGGAAGTAAAAATGATTGTACCTCACATTACAAGTGCATTTGAAAATATCACTGTGGAGCAACAACATAGATTTGTTAGAGGCTGATCCACAGTGACCAATCTTTTTGGATATGTACATTTGATTGCTGCATCCATGAATGGAGGTCATGCGGTTCATGCTGTACGTACAGATTTCAAGAAGGCTTTTGACCTCGCTAACATTGACATTCTACTAAATAAAATGCTCTGCATCGACCAATTCTGGGATGTATGGGATCATATCGAAGGGATCGTATGCAACAGGTGAGGGCCAATGGATACCTTTAGAATATCTACAGTGTAACCTCAAGAGTGCCTCAGAGATCTCATCTGAGTCCTGTCCTGTTCACCATCTAAAAATGATATACGACTCAAGTTCTATTCGGGATATTTATTATTTGCAGATGACCTGAAAATGTTTAGGCAAATCATTGAGACTGATTATTGTGACAAATTCTAGGCAGACCATAATCGTTTATCGGAGTGTTGTACTCAGAATAAATTATACCGAAATATAGAGAAGTGCTCGTATATAATTTTTAGAAGATCATATCATACAACTAACCATCAGTACATGCTTAACAGCAATAACTTGAAGCAGTTGGAAGTTGTTTGCGACCTAGGCATCCATTTAGATGCTTGACTCCGATTTTATCATTATTACAAACAGATTATTGCAGGAACTCACGGGGCAATGTGCCTGATTCTCAGAATTGGTAGTGAATTTGGAAGTAGTGACATATTGAGAACATTGTACACATCTTCTATATGGTCGATCTTAGAATATGGTTTCCCGATATGATCTCCATACTTTGAAACACATAAGAAGAGAATGGAGTCTGAACCAGAGGGACTCATTTAACAAGTGAACTATCTGCTTGTAAGTGATGATTTAATGTTAAATCACAACCAAGTGCAAGAATTCATGAACTTGCCTAACCTTACGAAGCGAAGGATTGTTCATGGTATGTTTTTTTTAAAGTTGGTTAATGGTTTGCTTGACTCTCCCGACGCTCTGAGTGAATTCGATTTAAATCTACCTTCTGGATATTTGAGGAAGCCCCCACTTCTTAGAATGGATTCATGCAATACCATTTACTACCAAAATTGCCCAAAGAACAGAATAAGTAGAGAGGTCAATATGGTGTGTGAGAGCGAAGATTTATTTGATGCTCCTGGCTTGCATAGTTTCAGGAAAAAGATGTATAATATAGTAGGAGACTGGAACAGTATCATCCAGTTAGTTACATTTTCATTGGTATATATGAGTTGTATTTAGTATTTTAAATGTTTTCCTAATATTGTACCTGATTTTATATTTCTCAGTGTAAAAGGCCGTCGAAGTGAATAAAGCATTATTATTATATGATATATACTTAACTTTACTTATAGTTTACTTGATGACATTTATTTTGAGACATTGGATATAATGTTTATAATAAACAGATTTTTTTTTACTTCAATGTTTTTTATTTACATTTTAACTTACCTCTGAATATAAATCTGTAGCTTCAGGAAATTTCTCCATAACAATATGACACAAATGATGTAGCAACGAATGCTTATGTACTGTATCTTTCACTTCAGGTACTTTGGCAAGATATTCTATTTGAAACCCTTTTACTTCATTACCATTCAAGAAGTTTCCTATTGAGAGTAATGTACTCAAAATTCCTCTGAAAGTCTTGTTTATTCTTAACACTTCTATACCCTGCTTCAGATCCATAAGAGGTTCAGCTATTTCCCTTTCAGTATTTTCAAAGTCAAGTTTGAAAGCCCACAGTTTCAGTCTAGCTGGCAACTCAGATATAGAAGCTAATGTCAGCAAGAACTGTTCAGCACTCCCTAGAGGTAAATCAGGATTAGCAGCCTGAGCTTCCTGAATTTTACTTCGTTCTTCTTCTGTTGGTAACATTGTCAGTAGCTTTTCTATTCCTTCTCTGTTCATAATTGTGGCATCCATTTTTAATATGGCTGTCTTTATGGATCTAGGAGGTGGCAGTTTTGTCATCCCAATGTTGATTGCATTGGATCGTTTGGGATCTAATACAATGATTTCTTTGTTCTTGTTCATCTCTTGTTGTTTCTATGTAAAAAATAAAGGCATTAAAATCCAGGAAACAAGTGTCGGAAAACATGTAATTAGAAAGAAAGGAGAAAGGTAGATACAGAGATATCATGCTCTACCATGCAATAAGATCTAATAAATACAAGATGGAGAATTATTTGGATATTTTATTTGAATTATCTATTAATACATGACTGATTTATGTGGGTGATTCTTTAAGCTACCACTATTTGATATACCATACTAGTGTTACATTATAATTAAAGATGCAACGTCAAATTGCATTGAAAAACATATGCATCTTTTCATGTTCGAAAAAAATCATCTGAATTTAAAATTACTAAAAAAAATAATGAAACGAAAGCATGGAAGAGGAATATATGCCCTACCCTGTACATATCATCACATGGAAATTTCAAAGGCGTGCAAAGGAATTTAAATGAAATGTTTAATAATTTACTACTAATAAGTATTTATAGGTGCTAATGTTATCTACTTCATCGCCCCTCCCATAGAGTGCATAAATACTAAGTAAATATGAAACTACCCGAAAAGAATGTCATTGAAAAATGTTCCAAATGATCCCAGTTAAAATATTAATTATATTTTTAAACGTGCCAATTTTGCCCAAAAAGTTTATAGAGATGTGATTAAATAAAAGAAAATAACCTAGAATTTAGAATTTTTTTCTGACAATTTATAACCTACTATAATTCATTAAAATTTTTCTTATGACTTTAAATAAAATTACGCTTACATTAACCCGTATGTACTGATGTGTACTCTGACAGATTCTGTTCTTTAGATATCCTAAGATTTATGGGGTGTGGTAATTAATTAACAAGACTTTTTGTTATCCTCGCCCATAGTGACAACACTGTAATGATGAAATTTTACGTCAATCAAGCAAGTACCTAGTGTTTGAGCAATACAGTTGTTGAAGTTGTGTTTGTTAGTATGTGCAGTCGTAAAAAATGATTGATGTGAAAAAAGAGCAAGGAACGAACATCAAATTCCTTTTAAATTTGGGGTAAAATATGCCGAAATCTAATGAAAACAGCATTGTGTGTAATGTGATGATGACGAGAGGAGCAGACCGAAAATGACACGGATAGATAGCAACATGCAACGGGTGCGTATGTTTTGTCGGCGGAACTTGATGTTAACAAGGAAACTGTCTGCTTCATGTTACATGATGATTTAGGGGTGCAAAAACTGTGCGCAAAACTGGACTCCAAAGTTCTCACCGACTATCAAAAGGCACAACGTGTGGAGATTGCTCAGGAGATATTGACTTGGATTGAGGGAGATGGGCGAGAGTGGATGGCCCGAATTGTTACCAGCTATGAACCTTGGGACTTCCAATACGATACCGAGAAGAAAAGAATAAGCTCGCAGTGGGTTGAAGAGGGAGAATCACGGCCGATAAAAGCGCGAGTGTCACAGGTCAAAACAATGTTGATTTCTTTTATCGATATTCAGGGCGTGATCCACTGGGAATTCTTCACAGCTGGAGTGATAGTCAATGCTGCATTCTACCTTCAGGTTTTATAGCATGCAAAGGCACAGATAACTCGCGTTCGTCTAGATTAATATATTCTCCACCACGACAATCGAAAATGCATCCTCCCATTTTACAACGATTGTATGCAATTTTTTGGTTAAGCATTCCACCCCCTACTCGCCAGACCTATACACCTGCGACTTCTTCCCCCTATCCATTAGACCTGACCCCTTGCGACTTCTTCCTTTTCCATAAGTTGAAGAGTCACCTCAAGAGAACCAAGTTTAAGACGTTAAAAAACATTCAAGCAATCACGACATGTGTTATTAAAGACCTAAGTTTCGGAGCAGGGAGAAACGTCAGGTATGAAACATTCATTCAGCGTTATTTAATTGCAACATCTTGTCACTTCTCCCTACTTTCATACCTAATCTTTATTAGCATTACCTTTTGGTGAATATTTATAAAGAAAATTCTTTACAGAAGTAGGTATATCAATTATAAGGTTTAAAAAATGTTTGTATATATATATATATATATATATATATATATATATATATATATATATATATATATATATATATATATATATATATATATATATATATATATATACCATTTTCTAAATTATTTACATCTCTATGTTTTGGTTTTTGCCTTGGGGCCATTCTCGAGGTTAGGAAATATAGGAAATAATATTTTTTCTAAGACCTCAATTTGCCTACTCCTTGGAGTAGGTTATGGTTAGACCGAGTGGTTGTAGTTAGATTATAGGGTCTATATTTGCCTACTACCCAGAACTTACTGCATCTTTCTAGTCTTAATTACTGTGTTCAACCTTTGGCCTAAGAGATATTTGATTGTTGCTTCATGGTGTTATATTTATAGGACTCTAAAATGTAATGGTTATATTTTTTGATAAATATCACAACCAATGTCAAGCAGACAGATTAAAGAAACTAAACTGTACAAAATTCTGACGACTTATCAAACACAAATATGAATGTTCCCCTTAAATTTATTTATCTTTTTCAACTTTGATCAACTGTTCAACTAACCTTTTTGTTACCACCATCTTACACAGACCAATCCTCAGTAACTATGTTATTCAAAGTTACCTCAGTACATAAGGGTTGATATAATGTTTATATCAGAACTAAGAAACTGGTCACAAAATTTACATGGTGTGACATTAAGACAATTTTACAGATTATATGTGAACAATTTTTGGGCAAAGCATTGGTTTATCAAAAACACCATTGTTATTTAAATTAGAATAAAAATTGTGTCCTCTTATGTATTTTAACCTATTGAAACGATTTCTATATTTAGGGCGGGTTTTAACATTTATGGCCATGTTACACAGTTAGTTGTTGGCGAAAAGATGTGACATTTTAACTGGGTTAAGTGAAAAAATTTCTGGGGGCAACAAGTGCGTTATGGTAGCAAATTTTCATAGAAATATTTCAAGTATTGGAAAATGTTTTTCATTGCATATTTTTTTGCTTTTAACTCAGAGACCTGAATTTTGGTATATAAAATACGTTTTATAATAGAAACCTGTGCACTAAATTTGGTTGCCATAGCTTTGTCATTTTTGGAGATACAAAGACAGAAAATCTAAAACTTTTTAGAAAAAACTGGTGTGATTTTCCTGGCTAAGGAATGAGTGAAGATTGGAACCTGTGATGAGCACTGGTAAGTAAAATTTGGAGAACCTAATTCATCATAATACAGTTTTTTTAAATTCATCACTCTGATGATGCTAACTTTGTTATCAAAATGATCGTCAGGTCTAAAAACTGTATTGTCGCGAATTAGGTTCTCCAAATTGTACTTATCTGGCTAAGGAACTTATACAAGCCATTTACAAAAGAAAGCTAGTTACAAAATTTCATCAAAACTGAAACTGATCTGGAATATTAGTCTTGTAAGCATGATTACCTGCTTGAGTTTTGGCTAGTGTCCAGGAGGACAACTATGATTATGGGCCAGCCTATATAGTACATAGATACCGCTAAATAGGGGGTCTTTTAAGTGGGGTTTGTAATTGCAGGACAGTCTATGTAGGAACTAGATATCATTTAATAATGTTGTTATTTGATTTGGAGTTTGGAATTACGGGACAGCCTGTATACTATAAATAAATTCGATAATTTGGTTAAATTGAAACAATTGTCTTAATGTATGAAAATACAAGTAGATCATTTCAACATTTAATTATTCAAACCTACATGTCAGCATAATACCGGGTAGAGACTGTTATACTTTGCTGATAGAAACGTGGGAGATGATGACACTCAAGACTGTGGAATAATCAACATCGCACAACCGAGTTAAGATATTACGAAAAATACTTGGAATGAACCGTTACCAGGAGTGCTGACATGAGAGGTTAAAGTTCGGACGTTAACTCTGTCAAGTCAGAAAAAACAGTTCTCTTTTGAAGGGAAAAATGCAGAGCAGAGTTAGTAGAGCGCGGGTCATGGAAGTTGACAGTGGTACTAAGTAACACGGGGGTGAGACAGTGTTTAGTTAGAGGTTTAAACAGGGAGTTTTGCTGATTATTTTAATTGTATTCATTAATCGTTATCGCTCGATAATTATTCAAACCTACAAGAGATAGGGTACTGGAGTGCCCTTGCAAGGCCGGTATTGTTTTCTTTCTTACTGGAATATTGAGAACGAGAGGGGTAAGTGCTAGCTATAATTTTCTTTCTTGTCAAGATAATAAAAAGGCATACATGGTGGCTGTATTGGAGAATTTACCATACGTATAATTAAATCTAAACTAAACAAGGAATCATCAGATTTGTTTAATAAGAAGTTTAACTAATTTATGGGGGAGTTGATTTATGTTCAAGGGATAAGTAGGACAATTTTAGTCAAGACAGTAGAAATAAGTGTAGTACTTGGGGGATTGAGAAATTAAAGTATAGTAGATAAGATAATCAACCACTGAAGGGATAAACTAAAAAGGGCTTATGTGGACATTTTATTTAAACACAGGGCTAACATTATATCAGTTCTAATTCACCCCAAATATTGGGAACAAGTAAAGCCTTGTAAATTACTGGAAGGGTAGAGTAAGCTATTGTTCTTTTAAGGCGCCCTTTGCGCAAGATTTATCGCTTCGTTCTCAGAGGCACAATTAAGTAAAGTCATATTAATAACATTGTTGTTCAATGTTCACTTTTTCTTTTGTAAATCTGGTGTGTTGAATTCATTTAAATTATATTACATTAGTTTTAGAAATAAACGACCAAGTTTTATCCTAAATATAGTGAACCAACCACCCTACATTTCAAGTAATATTGTGAACTCGTACGAGGGCGACGTTAAGAGGTCGCAGGGTATATGGTGCTGTAGTGGGTATAGTAAAATTGGGGTTTTAATTTAAATATTCCCAAGCTCTGCAGTATTCATTCCCATAACACATTTTCTTAGGCCATTTAGGGCTCATTAAGACTTAATCATTTAAATAAAGAATACGGACAGCTTTTACCACCTCCCAAAACGCCAGTCGCTCGGCGTTGCCATTAAGAGTTCTTGACATATCAATTTCATACAAATGGAGGAGTCAAAGCGCACCCGTTACATAAGGGTCTTAGTTCGCGTTTATATGAAGATATTTTTTCAAAATTCATGTCGTGATCTCCTCAATAGCGAATTTTTGCTACGAAAATTCGCTACAAGGCAAGCTTCAAGGTGCTACTTCATAAATCAAATTTGTCAATAGTTAAATGCACAAAACCTTTAAACAACATAATTTACTAATTTATGTAAATTATAAATACAGTAAACTCTCGATTATTCGTTTGCGGATTATACAGTTTAAGGAATATCCATGCTGAGAACTTAAACAAAATTTCCAATCAGAAGTAGATCGAAATTTAAATTTTTTTTATTTCCTTTTGCACAAATATAATAAATATTCCCAATAAAAACCAACGACCATCTAAATATGTGTCGGTCTATAGAACCTGTAGGTAGTGTAGTAGTATATATATGCAGAATAAACTGTCACAGATTGCTTATTTTGTTGTGATGAATTTCTATTTTTATTCAAATGTGTCACTGTCAACAATAAGAAGAGAAAGATTTATATCCTAGAATGTTTATGTTAAAGTCATAAATTTTAATTGCCCCTATCTGTTTACACTTGATGTCACTCATGATTGCATGGGCGGCAGGACAGAAAGGAGCACAATAAACTTTTCTTGACAAAGACAGAGCTGTTAATATTCTGTAGGCACATTCTTTTTGATTTATGAAGGTTACTGAAATTACTTACTTTGTTATTGATTTTCGATCGCAAAATGAAATTGTGTGTTCACTGTCTATTTCCTCTTAAATTCGGTATACATACAGCATGTCGTTGAAACGAAAAAGACAGACACGTTTCAACAATGAAACAAAAACATGAAATCATCATAATTGATCTACTGTATTTTTTTCACCGAACCTCTATATTTTGGTGTGTTCGTTCATATATATATATATATATATATATATATATATATATATATATATATATATATATATATATATATATATATATATATATATATATCTATATATTTTATTATGTTCATATTATCCGTGTTGCAGATCCCCGCATTAGCTTGGATAATCGAGAGTATACTCTACAGAAAAAGGAAATACATTATTAAATTAAATTTAATGATTAGAGGTGTTTATGGTAATCCAAAGTCTTATCAATTTTTATTCTTAAACAAAAATTTCAATGATCATCATGACAGTAATATAACATATTGTATTTTATGAGGTGCTTAGTCAACTCAAGAAATCTAGTTACTTCTCTGCTGACTTATTTAAAGGTCACATGAGTCTGGTAGATAAAAGGAATGTTGGAATGCAGTATATTTGGTCATTCTTCCATCCACCAATACAAACAGTATCTTCACACTTTCATGGCATGTTAGATGAATAAAACTATAACATAATGTACACCAACTATTTTTTGAGAATACCCAGGCCGAATAGCTCAGTTCGCGAGGCGAGTTAACTCTAGAATTGAATTAGGAGGTCGCGTGTTCGAGTCCCGTATTCAGATGTCGGCTTTTTTCAGTCGAATGTGAAAAAGCCGGCTTCTGATGAGTTATGGGTGGTGTCGGTGTCCTTTGTCAATATGTGTATGTTAGCTCCCCCTGCAAAAGTCTAAGACTTCTGTGTGCGGAGTTTGTTTATTGTGGTTATTTTTTGAGAATTATTGCTTATAAGTTAACACAGTGTTTAAAATTAGAATTCTCAGATGGAAACCAAATCGACCTTTTAAAAATACTTTACTATGTAACTAAACGAATCATGTATTTTTTCTTACCTTTTGTTTAGTGACTATGAGGGGAAATGTTGTGAACTAATGGATGATTCAAGCTCAGTACAATATAGGTTGCTTTGGATAATGCTTAAGTGTGTTCAAAGAAGGGTATAGTAACAGAGGCAGAATACAACTATACAGTATAATATAGGGGTCTTTAAACCACAACATCTTAAAGTCTACCAAAATAAAGATGTTACAGTTGCAGGTAATAGGGGGTGCAAAAAACAAAATACAAGGTTACATTGCCACCACCATTAAACTGAACGACTTACCTCCTGAAATCAGCGCATGCCATTGTGCAGATTCGCCAAAGAAAAAAGAAAATCAATAATTTAAGCTATTTTGCATTTGAAAAAATAAAATAAATAAAATAATTATACTTCCACCAGAGTAAAAAAATAATATACAAAAGTAGTGGTAATAAAAAAGCAGTAAAGGAAAATAAAAAGAATTATAATTTTTACAAAGTAATGTATATATTGGTAAATTTACAAATTAATAATACACATAACCCTTTTCATTGGTAAATTTGCAATATTACTAATAAATGCTTTTTCTCTACATTCACGTTATCAACACTGATAACTCGGTTATTATCAAAAATAAGTATATCAAATAAAATACTTGGATCCTTCGCAAATTTATTCACCTTTTTTTTAGGTTTCTCTTTATTTATATGCAACAAAAACTTACATATCATTAAAATGTCTTTTTAAGCGAACTATTAATGTACATTTAACCTCTAGGCATCCTGTTTTTTTTACTCGCATGAGCAAACCTATCTTCTATTTATGGCAGCTAATGTTAGGTTTTTAGGTAATCGATAAGTTTGTTAATAATGCAATACCATTTAAGCATTTAAAACTATTTAGAAAACAGCCATCACCGCCCTCAAGAGAAAGAGGAGAGCATCATATGTAGCGGGTCTGATTTCTCGACTTATTTTCTTTCTCGGGACACTAGAATTCTCGACTATGAATTTCCGGGAATTCTCGAATTTTTGAGAAATTTCTAAAGCTTTAAAAAAAATGCAAAACAAAATTACGCTTATTAATAATCATCAACGTTTATTATTTATATAGTCTTGTTTAAAATAAAATTTTAATTACACACACATTTTCCTAACAAAACTAATTAAATTAACCTTTGACTATCTTCGGTAAAAGTTTACTTTCCACAAATGTGTTCGATTTTTATAAAATTTTGTATACACACGTGTTTTAGGGTGTAGATGGTGAAAATCACAATAGCTCTTAGCTTCCTATCTGAGGCAAGTGAAGATATTAATCACACAGGCTTTTAATTAAAGAAATAGTCGGTACCCGAAGTATCTTCATAAAAACAATATTTAAATTAAAGTTACATGCAGTATATTTCTTCCTATAAATAAGTAGAACTTTTAATACCAGCTTTTTTATACAACAAAAAATAAAAATTTCAATAATACAATCAACTAAAGTAACAGGAACTATCTTCCCAATCAACCAAAGAATCTACTTTGAGTATCTGCCAATAAAACTTTTGACTACACAGTCTTTTAACTATATCTACACCAAAAAAAAACCAGGAGAATCTTCAAAGTAGACTAGCTTATTAGCCTTAAACACATAGGATAAGATAAATAATTCGGAATCTAAACGGGAAACTGTTAACCTATTGGTCTCTATTTTTAATAAAATATGTCTTTAAAATTACAAGAGCTTTAACAGTCTCATCTGATAATCGGTTTCTTATCTTAGTTACAAAGTTTCCAGATAACAAGAAAACCTGCTGATTTTCCGCAGATGTTGGCTTTACAGTCATTAAAGCTTTATAAAAATTTTCAAAGTTTGGCGTTTTTGAGTTGACTCAAAGAGCTGAAATGCTTTTTTTATTAAGCTTCTGGTTATGTGACCTCCCGCACTAGTAGTAGTAGCTGCTGTCTCAATAGCCTGTAGTGATGGGTGGTTATTTAACTCTGTTATTTTTTAACGGTTGCCGAGCCGCAACGGTAACCATCTGTTATGGATATATAAAAATAACAGATACAAAATTACGCTTTACACTAAACTAGAATTCGGACTCGTATCTGTTTCTTTTCCACTGCAACTAGCTTCGATGAATAAACATCAGTTTTCATCGGCAACCGTTAAATTTAACGGGATGAATGGACATGAGACTGGGAATGCTAAATATGTATGGGTATGCTATGCAGTATAGAGCGGACTTTACTTCATAACATATTACTTATCACTTAACACGTTATTTATACTAGTGTGCTCGCTCTTCCTCACAGCTTTGGGAACGTAGGATACTATCGATCGACTATCCAGTTAAAAATAACAGATAAATAACTGGACCTGTTATTTTTAACGGTTATTATTAAATTATGTTAACAGGTCCAACTGTTAATAGAAAATAACCGTTTTGCCCATCACTAATAGCCTGTTTCAGTTGGAACTCAAAAGTTGTGGTATTAGAACAGTGTTCATTATATTGTGTTTTAACGACGTCATCTTTGGCTGAATTTGAGCTGCTGGGAAATAATCTATTATAAAAATCGTTTGTACCTACATTTTATCAAAGCTGTCTTGCTGCAATTGTATATAATTATTTCATTATCATTCTGAAAAGCAGTTGGATTGTGAAGGTACCTGACAAAAGAAACCAGTTTAACATTTTTCCTGTTATTAATCTTCTTAAGGTTCCAAAAACTTTGTGGCCAAATCGTTTTCCATCGATCTAGTTTATTGATCAACACGTCTATTATTGCCTCTGAGGTCAGGATCGTAGCATATTTTCTCGATACAACCTCAACAGAAAACTTTATTAAACGTAAGACACACAAAAATGATTCCATAATGCCAATATTATCATCATTCTACATTGAGGACATATTCCAATCAATCAATGACTTTTCGATCGCAATCCTCAAGTTCCATATTGTACAAACATCTAACAACAAATTCAAATAATGGCCAAACTCTTCTTTTACATGTTTTTTGCGGCGTGATATTTTTGAAGGACTCTTTCGATATAGTTAGATCAAGGCCCGTGTTTATTGTAAGACTTTGTCAAAATTTTGAGTGTATTGCACATTGGTTGTTAAATCAGATTCCAACTCGCAGTCGTCAATAAAAAGGTAATTGAATGAATGAACAAACGTACAGCGGGGCGCGCAGGAGGGGAGGGCACAAGCAGAATCAAGACGCGATTGTTCGCGAGCCTGCGAATGTGCAGGGAAAACAACTTTACAGTGGAAATCCCCGACCGCGAGGCATGGCGGGAGGAGACGCCGGGCATACCACGGGACGCGCTCGTCTGGTTCACGGACAGATCCGGCGGGGAGCGTGGGACGGGGGCAGGTGTTTACTCGGAAGGACCGAGGGTAAGTCATAGTATTTCCCTCAGAGAACATGTAACGGTGTTTCAGGCCGAGATGTGCACCATCCTGCACTGTGTGCGGGAGAACAAGAGGAGGGGCTACACCAACAAGCGGATCCTCATAGCCACAGACAGCCAGGCAGCCCTTAAGGCACTAAGTAGCCCACGGGTAAATTCTTGGCTGGTGAGTGAGTGCCGAGATGAGACGAGCGACCTGGCTGGGCAGAATGAGGTGACCCTCATCTGGGTGCCGGGTCACTCGGGGGTCAAAGGCAATGAAGAAGCTGACAGTCTCCCGAAGAGAGGGTCAGCAGAACCATTAATGGGACCAGAACCGGCTCTAGGCGTGACAAAGAGCACTGCCAGGGGAGCCATTAAGTCCTGGGTCAGAAACCAACACAAGGTGTACTGGGCGTACTGTCCAGGGCTCAGACATGGGAAATTGACGGACCCAGTTCAAAGAGAGCTGTGGAGCTGCTAAATCTTAGCAGAGGACAGCTCAGAAACACAACAGGTCTCTTGACAGGACATATGGCCGTCAAGAAACACTTGCATAAAATGGGGCGGTTCGAAGGGGATCTCGCATGCAGACTCTGCGGCGAGGGGGAGGAATCAGCCCAGCACATCTTGTGCGAGTGTAAATCTCTGGACCGCAAAAGACAACTGATCTACGGTCAGTCTAGACCAGAGACAGAGCAATATAAAACTTCACCCTACCAATCGCTGTGCAGACTAGTTCAAAGCACAGTGATTTTGGAATGGGTGGAGTAAGACTAAGGGTATGCACATCAACCAAAGGTCGCAGTGCTATCGGGGCGGCAGGGCCGCGGACGAGCACCGAGGGAAAAAAAAAGACGCGATTGCTCGACACTTTTTCTGGTCCTGAGTAAGGCCAGATTTCCCGGGAATTCTTGTTGCGAGAAATGTTGACTAGAAACCCTAATCAAATGATATATTCTATTTAAGAATAAGAAAGTGCCATGGGTTTTATGTCTACAGTAATACAAATTACATCTAACTGATTTCTTAACACTTTGTTATAAAAGAAAGCAACAATTTTCTGAGAACTAAAATAAATTTAAATGATTCTTCTAGGAACAGATAGTTATGGGAAGAAACTGATCTATCATTTAATTAGTGAAGCCTATTATAACGCATCAAATAATTGAAAATATAGGTATAGCACAAAACTCTTTTTTAAGTAAGCTCCGTGATCTTGTTTTTATCATACGTAAAATCGAAACTTGAGTATGCATGTTTGATATATTACCCCTATGTATTATGAAATACATCAGAGATGTTTTGGGAGCCTACAGCATAGGTTTTTCAAATATTTTTCTCTTAAATCTAATATTGTTTATCCACATAGAGGTTGCTGTGGTATTGTGTTGTTGACACGACGGCATGTGCCTAGCCTTGAGTTGTGGTAAAAGCTCACTTCAGTACGGGGTGTTTCCTAACCATCCGGACAAAATAAAGGAGGTGTATGCTCACCTAATTTTAAAACGTGAATGAACTATAAAAGTTTTTCGAATGTTGCTTTGTTTTCACAATACAGGTGTTAAAAAACTTTTTTCTTTTTATTAATTAATGAGAAACGATATATCAGTCAATAAAAAAATGTTATTTGATTAAATGTTTAAATTGTTTTCTCTGCTCTTCCATTATCCAATAATAAAATCTTTGCCCCACTTCTGAACAAACATTTGGAATCATTTCGGGCTTTATCTGACAACATTTTTCAACATTTCACCAACGAAGGTCCTTAACTAAGTTTGGTCGTGTTGTAGAAATTTTCAACTTCAAGTGTCGTCACAGAAAAAGGTCCAGGGGTGTTAAATCTGGCGATCTGTGAGGCCACTCAATTGTACCTCTGTGTCCTATCCAGTAATTACGAAAGTTCTGTTAAAAAAAAAAGAGGCACAACTGTGGCATAAAGTGGTGGAGCACCATCCTGCTGACGCCACAGATCCTCTTCTGCCAAAGCACTGTCACTTTCCAATACTGCCATAATCGTCGGGTAGATATGCGTTTCCAGTAGATCTAGACACATGTTTCCATCCAGATTTCCCGGTAGGAAGAAAGGCCTTATGATGTGGTCTCCTAGTATGCCCGCCCAAATATTTAATTTCGCTGTATGCTGCATATGAGTTTCACGAATAATTCTTGGATTTTCATCACTTCAGTAGCGGCAGTTATGGCGATTGACTTGGCCATCCAGTTGGAACGTATATTCATCGGAAAAACAGATTGAGTACAAAAAGGTTGGATTGCTTCTGGCACAATCACTTATTTCTTCACGCGGCGATCAGGATCGTAATTATTAAGTTCCTGTGCCAAATTAATTTTGTGTGGGTGATAATATTACTTTTTAAGATTTGACAGCAACTAGCTACAGAAATTCCTGAAGTACTTGCAAATTTCTAGTGATATTTGTTAGATGTTTTCATAGCAATCACATTTGATTTCCTCATGACATTTGTCTCCTTTCTGATATTTTTCACATATTCCTTTGAAGTTTTTCCCATTTAAATCTGCTACACACTCTTTTTAATGGCTGAGTTTACCAATAAAAAAATGTGTTAAATTTATTTTATCTAGGAGTAGCAAACGAGAATGCACGACAGGCAAGATGTTTATATTCAGAATGTTATTTTAATAGACAAATACCACGTCCAGAAACATTTACAAGATTGCATCGCAGGGTGGAGGAAACAGGTAGCTTTACAAAAAATAAAATAAGCAGCTGACCATTAACAGTTAGAACCCCACAACTTAAGCAATATGTTTTAAACGTGGTGGAAGAATCTACAGGCACGAGTACAAGGAAAGTCGGGAACGAGTTGAATATGAGTGACAAAACAGTTTGGGGTATCTTAAAGAACTATTTACTATATCCTTATTACTTACAAAAAGTGCAACCACTCTTAAGCTAGATCCCGAATGACTCACATCATACGTACACACAAAAAATGGCCAGTCTGAATTTTTTAGTATACAGGTTAATTAATTTTCCTTTAAGTAAAAGTAGTTATACCAAAGAATTTAAGTATATTAAGAACGTGGCCAAATATAACGAATACACCATTTGCTTGAGGCGAAAATTAATTAACAAACAGAAAACAAAGAAAATGTTAGCGGAATCAACGACTTTTCGAAGAGAGAAAGCAGAGAAAACTTAGTTTGCTTAACATTTGAACCTCGAATCACGAAGGGTCTGGATAACATTTTTAGAAAAGCCAATTTGCAACTAACATTTTCGACAAAAAATACCTTTAAAATTTTGCTAGGTAACCCAAAAGACAAGGATAGTACGGCCGAAATGTAGGGAATTTATGAAATAAGTTGTAAAGATTGTGATCTTAAATATGAAGGACAAACAAAAAGATCTATTGGAATTAGATTCAAAGAACATTTAGCACAATTAAGATACGGTACTATAGATAGATCTTCCGTCGCCCGACATATATGGGATAATAATCACAATGTTAATGAGTTGAATTCAAAATTCATAAAACATGTTAGACAACCAGGACAGCTAAACGCCTTCGAAATATATATATATATATATATATATATATATATATATATATATATATATATATATATATATATATATATATATATATATATATATATATATATATATATATATATATATATAGTAATAATAAAAAGTGTATATATCTCTGCTGCCTATGGATAGTCTCCCGATAGATTACTTAAAAAAATAAATACAGACAGAAGCACGTCCGATAGATAATAAAAGAATACAGACATTTGTGTCAAACGAAATATGTTAATCTTTAGGAAACTCCCTAAATCGTTAGTGACCAACTACCTGCAGAAGAATTTAATAGAGTTGTGTGGATATAAGATATTTAGAATTATTCATCCTCTGATGACGCTAACTTGGTTAGTGAAACGATCGTCAGGTTTTTTAAATGTTTTGTGGCGATTTGGGTTCTCCAAGTGTGCTTATCAGTGCTTATCACAGGTTCCAATCTTCACTTAGTGAAAAAGTGCAAGCTTTGTTGCCTCGAGACTTTCCAACTCGAGAATTTTCGTAATTGGTCTCAAGAAAATCCTTTAAGAGTCACAAATTATCTTAAAAAAATCCTATTTACAAATCAAGTGAATTTTTCAAGAGATGGCATTATGAATTTTCATAAAACCATATTAGGGCTGAAGATAATCCCCATGCTTTCATGGACGGACACCACCAGCATACATTTTAATTTAATGTTTGGGCAGGGCTTATTGGGGATAGCTTAGTTCGACTGCATGTTTTTCAAAATCGAGTTAAAGATGATGTCTATTACAATTTCCTTGTTGATGAATTGCCAGAATTAATGGAAGCAGTCCCATTAAGAATGAGAGTTTGAATGAGGTTCATGCATATGGCGCCTCTGCTCACTTGGCACTAGGTGTAGAAGTTATTTATATCAACAATATCCTGATCGTTGGATAGGTAGAGGTGGACCTCACTCATGGTCACCCTGTTCGCCGGATCTTAATCCTTTGGACTTTTGGGATCACCTTAACATCTTGTTTATACTACTCATATTAAAACACATATTATTAACAGTATAATATGATTCGTGTCAGTCCTGACATTTTTCAACATGTAAGAGACAATTAAGCATGTCAAGTAGATGGATGTTTACTGGCTTACGAGGACCTTTTCAGCAATGTGTTCTTTTGTTCAATATTCTTTATTTATGAACTCAAAACAGTACGTTTGCACTGATAATAAGTTCTACAATTAATAACAAAATTACATATGATTTTGACGTTAAATTATATCAATGTCAAGTAGGTACTTTAGAAACTATATTTTATTCTATTACTAGAAACTGTTTTGTCCATTTAATAAATGTCTTTTTAGGTTTATTGTGAATCTTTGCATCTGATATATGTTTCTGAGTTCTTCTGGAATAGTCTTAAATGACATTATGCTTCTTGTAATTACACTGTTGAGTTTTATATTTGTTCTTGATGCTGCTACACATGGGTATGCCCGTTGCCTTGTTGAATACATATATACTTCACCACTCCTTGCCACTTTAATCTTAGTTTTTATTTTAATATTCCATATTTTATAAATTCACTTACATTCTTCCAGCTTTATAAGATTTAAGAAGTTTAATGTCTTATACAAACATTTAGTGGGATAAAACCAGTTTAACCCATATAATATTTTTAGTAACTGGTTTTGTGTTCTCTGCAATTATTGTAATTTCACCTTTGACACAGAAGCCGAAACAACCATCATATATCTCATATGTGGTTCTATTAATGAATTATATATTAGTCCCTTCACTATCTCTGTTAAATAATATTCATAGCTTCTAAAGGCTCTAGCCAGACTTGATATTTTTTCTTATATTATTTAAGTGTTCGCTAAAATTAAACTTACTGTCTATTGTTAATCGAAGGTACTTATAATTATTTATATGTTAAATTTTTTAAAATGTTTTATATTAATATTCATATCTTTTACGCATTTACCTTTTTGTGCAAACATAATGTATTATGTTTTATCTAAGTTTATTTTCAAATTATTACTAATAACCACCTGTAATATGTATCCAAGTTATCATCGACTATTTTTTCCAATGAATCCTGAGAGTCGTGCGAATACAACAGCATTGTGTCATCTGCTAAAGTTATGTATGTAGCTTTGCTAATGATAGATTCTACACATACAACAAATACAAAATTGGTCCAAGTACAGATTCCTGTGGAACACCCGCTTTTACAAATTTTGAGGTGCTTCTTTTACTATTCACAACAGTTGTTTGCCTTCTGCTGAATAGATTACCACCTATAAGTTTATGTGCAATGCCACATATTCCCATATTATACAGTTTGTTTGATATAATGCTATGATTAACTGTGTCAAATGCTTTTTTTTAATCTTTGACTTTTATTCATGTGCGTTAATTATTCAAAGTTTACAAATAATTTTAATTGCTATACCAATTAAGTAGGCATATAATAAAAAGAAATTAATTATTTAACACCCTGTTTTTCGAAAACGAAGCAACATTTGAAAAACTTACATACCACATTTTCGTCTTAAATTAGGCGAGGATACACCTCATTTATTTTGTCAGAAAGGTTAAAAAACACCACGTTGCATTTTGCTTACAAGTTGGTGAATAACGGGATTGATTGCATTGATTTGCTCTCACAACTTGATTTTTATCTGTCAAGACTCAATGTCAAGACGTACTTTTATCTCCCTCGAGCAAGGACAAATTTATTAAAAGTCACCTATGTGTGCATGTGCTTTAATTCCAATTATGTGTGTGACGAGTATAACATTAATTTTACAGTTACAAAAATCATACTAGCCAAGGCTTCAGCAATTTTATAGTTTAAATATGCAATCTTTCATTTTTTTAAATATGCTTATCCAACTGTTTATTATTAAATACTTTTATATTTGTCATTTGGATAATTTTATTGGTACATGTTGATTTTTAATCATTGTTATGTAATTCGGTCTTTGGGCTGTTGGACAATCAAGTCTTATTATTATTACTTAATGAAACCATTCCATACTAAATACAGACACAAGAGTCTTTCTCTGGCTTCACAAATGCTTATTTTCTTCTCTGCAGCCAGTTTTGCCTTTTTCAGCAAGAGAAAAGGCAAAACAGGTTGCAGGGAAGAAAAACAGCATTTGCATGGCTGGAGAAAAAGTCTTTATGCCTGTATTTATTTTTGCCATTGTAAGTCACAAGTGTCATCACATTGGTCAAAAATATCTCCCTACGTTTGAACTTGAATCAATTATCTTATGGCTTAATTTAATATTTGACTTTATATAATAATTAGGTATAATTTTTATATCAAGTGATGCCACTTAAGAAAGTATTGAAAGAGTTACATATTTAATTAATCAGAAAATCGAAGAAATCCTTAAAAAATAAGTTGGCTCCTGGAATTCAGACACAATCAATAATAAGATGAAAAACTGCTCGCAAAACTGTCATAACAACAACTGTTCATAATCAGTCTGCATGTTATACAGAAAAAAATCAAATGTGTTTTCCTTAATTTTTTTGAAAACTAAAGAAAATATAGAGTAAATTGCAAATGATATGCATAATCAGCCTGAAATTTGTAGAAACTTCTTTATTTGAATAAAATAAAAAGTTACCTGCAGTATTGTGTTAATTAATGTGAACATTGGGAATTTTTGTATTATTTCAATATGGCAACACTGCAGTGACAATGCTGGCAGGTGTGTCTTGACATATTCCATAACCTGTCCTTCTGTATTGAGTTATTGTTTATGTCAGTCGTTTTACGGGTTATTGTGAATAAGTACACCTGTTTTTGTGGTTTTGGGAGAAACAGCACGTTTTAGTTAGTTATTCGTGTTTGTGGCATCATGGACATTACTCCAAGGAAAAGAGAAAGGATAATTACCCTTAGTGAGCAACATGACACAAAGAGACATTGCTAGTGAGTGTTCTGTGAGCTGTAAATAAGATAATTAAACAAAACCCTGGACGCAGCAAATGCGTTATAGCAGCGAATTTTCAGTAAATGCTTCAAATTTGTATAACTCAATTTTCTATAAACCTAGAGAGCTGAATTTTGGTACGTAGTAAGGTATTTACGAGGGCAACATATCAACCAAATTTCATCAAAATAACTTTGTTAATTTTCGAGATATAAAATTTTATTTCGGAAAAATCAATATTTTTTTTAGAAAAAATGCTCCGATAGAGATGGCTAACGAACTTATTCAAGGTATTAATTTAAAAAAAGACTATTTGCGAGTTTCATCAAAATCAGTTAATAACTTTTTGAGTTATTATTTTTGCAAAGTCTCACCATCAATACCTCTCTATTAGCGAATTTTTTAAAAAACAAATCGCTAAAAAAGGCAGCCTAGATCAGTTGAAGTTCAGCTGAAGGGGAACTGTGGGAGAAAAAGGAAGACAACTTCCTGAGATGAATTGTTTTTTTGAGAAATGCAAGCTGAACCCCAGAAAGACAAGCTATGACCTGCAACAAGACTTAGAAAAGGCTGGAGTGAAAATTTATAACTATACAATCGCGGACGCCGTTTGGAGGGAGGAAGAAAAGCAGTGAGACCTCAAAACAAACAGCTTCTGACAAAGGATATGCTTAATAAACTGATTTTGGCAAAATAAATTGCTCATTGGACAGAAACACTGGAGAAATGTCTTGTTATCAGATGAGACAGTTTTTGGTGCAGGGTGATCGATAATAATTCGTGCGAAAAGAAGTGAATGGAAAGCTAACTGCAGCTCACTTGGTGCAGACAGTAAAACATTTAGTCAAAAAATGTTTTGGGGTTGTTTTTTATATATGGGAACAAGGAAATTTATAGCTATTGAAGGCATTATGAACAGTAAAAAATATAAAGAGATGTTAGAAATGTTTATCCAGAGAACTGGAAAAAGTTCAAGCTGTTGACAAACCAATTTCCAGCAATATTTAGCATGGTGTGATATTTCCAAGAAGATGGTGAAATAATTCAAGGACAAAAAGATTAGCATTCTAGACTGGCCTGGAAACTCACTGGACAATAATCCTATTGAGAACTTATGGTCTATATGCAAGGCCAGATTGCTAAAAACAGACTGTACAACAAAAACTATTGAGGCTATCATTCAAGTGTAGTTTTCAAGATGACAAAATCAAGTAGAATTGCAAAAAATTAATTGATTCTATGCCAAAACGAGTTGAAGCTGCAATAAAGGTCAAAGGGGGATATATACTCCATTGAATAATACTAAAACACATATAAACTAGTACTGTTTGTCAATAGACGATAAAATTTAACATCAATCTCAATATGTTTACATTAATTTGCACAATACTGTAGGTTTGGATCTGGGATATGTTCAAAAAATGATAAAATTCAATCAATTCATTTTAATACTTCCAAAGTTATTTGGTGATATTTACTTAAGGCACAAAGCAGCAATTACCTAATTTATCCAAAAATAAAAAAACTGGCACTAAAAATGTCATTTTGTAAATAATCATTGCAAATAAGCCTATGTTAGAATTAGTAAAAAAAATCAAAACGATTAATAACTAATCCACAAATTATGTTTCATGTAAAAACTTTTAAATTTTTTAAATAAAAAATAAGATCAGTGAAAAACAAAATGTATAATAAATCAAAACCCAGAGCATTCCTATAAATAAAGTAAAAGGCACAACGTCCTTAAAAATAATGAAAAACTTATCTAACTAGTATGTTAATAAATTATTATGAAAAATATTTATGTAAATCCTAAAGTATAGAATATGTCAACTGCATTAGAGAATCTAGAAAAACCTACCTTCGTTATCAAATCTTTAGCTCTTGACTCAAACAAATGTTCCAGCTTCTGAGTATCTACAGTAACTGCATTCAATTCATCCCAGATAAAACCAGTCTTTAACTTGACAGTAGATATAGGATCATCCCTAACCTCTTTCCAGAACAACTTCACTGTCTTCTTATTTTTCTTAATGGGTATTTTGGTTTCTGTGGTTTTGTTCCTTTGAAGACTAATTCCAAAGACTGGTGGATTGGGAACAGGTGGTGGTCCCCTATTTGAAGGTGGTGGTGGGGGTGGTGCAGCACCATTCTCTTTCAGTAATGGTGGTGGAGGAGGAGGTATTCCATTAGTGACAGTTGCAGGTGCTAAAATATCTATTTCGTCATCTGTTGCAAGGTCTGTGAAGTCCATGTCACATAGATTAAGGGTGCGGTTGAGGTTTGAGACTAATTCTTCCCACCTCAGTTCATTTTCAGATTTTTTTACTTCAACTTTAGGGATATCACTGGAGCTTTTGAGAACATCAGCTTTGGATTTTGATTTGGCAAGACCTTCTTTCGCTTTTGAGATCAAACCAGACATGTCACCTAACAAAATAAATGACTTGTTTATTAGCTTAGTTTATTTTATCCATACATACTTAAGTATTGGCTTACAAAAAGTCTGTTAAGTTGCATTTTCCCTCAAATTTGAGATATTATCTAAAATAAATTTAGTAGCAACAAAACTGGGATAGATAGTTGAGAAATTTTATACATTTTTATTTAAACATTTTCTTAGTTTACACAAAATGTGGCAGATAATTTAATTATTTTTATTTAAAAAAAATGTCTACTGTTATTTTAAAACCATTATCAATTTAGCAGGGATTACTGATTTTTTTTGGTGGGAAAAAAGAGGTAATGTGGGTACCAGTAATTCTGTAGTCACTCGGGCAACAGGCGTAGTCAAATGTTAAGGAAATTTTGTTAAAACATAAAAGGCTTTCAAACAGCCTTCTCGGTAACTATCATACTTATTACATTAGAAAACTGGATGGTTGAAATTAGCGTTAGCATAATAATCATTACAGGTACATATATATATATAGGGATACTAAGTAGTTCCGTTATGTGAAACTGTCTTTGAAAACACCCATGATTAAGCCTCAGACATGTTACAACTGAGGGGTAGTACCCTGACACCATAATCTGCATAATCTGTTAGGGTATGTGGGGTGTTACTAGGTAAAGTATGATGAATGAGTGTGTAATGATCACTGAAGGAAGTGGCGAGATATTAAACACAAACACTTTATTCACAAAATAAAGATGTTTGAGCTTGAATTTAACAATATACACATAAAGTGAACACTACCCTGTCTCTTCTAAACCTGGCTTCACTTGATTCCATGTAAATCAAATATTTTTAGACCCAACTTGTCAAAAACCAGACAGGGTTCAGCTTATAACTTATTTGTGATTTGGATTCCGAGATGTTTGAACCCTGATCAGAAGCACGCTCCTTTGACAATGCTAAATGACATGTGTCACTGTTTTAGAAAAGATTCCTCAAACATTTTTGGTCGCTTTGTCACTATGGACGAAACATGGGCCCCCCCATGATCCGGAGAGAAAGAGTGGAAGTATTCGGTTTTCCATGGCCCAAAAAATCCCGGTTTCAAAAGTCTGTAAAAAATTGATTTTAATTGGATGACCAGCCACCCTATTCTCCGTATTCAGCACCATCAGATTATTCCCAAAATTTAGCAAAAAAGCATTTGAAAGGTAAATTATTTTTGACAAATAAACGTAGTCATATGTGGCATTGGGAAGTAGTTTAAAGATCAAGATAATTTTTTTTAAGTACTTAGTATTGCTTTGTGGTGTATGTACACCTTTATGAGAATACCTGACGGGTAGTAGTAGTAGAAGTAGTATATTTTTTCAGTCTTTGGCAAATAAACATGTTTCTTTTAGTAATAAGCATAATATTTCACGAGGTGAAGTTTAACAGCCTGTTTTTTTTAGACATTTCTGATGTTTCTTATAGAGTTCAAAGCAAAATGAAAGCTGGTGATAAATCTGCGTGCTCAATTTATAATAGTTAATTATCTTATCTCAATTAGAATTAATGGATTGTATCTTACCTATTCGATTTACTTTACTTTCTTCCGAAGGGCTATGAAGTATATTCTGGTTGGCGAGTTTTTGCGTGAGATCTTTGACTGTATTTTCTCGTTTCAATTGCAGGAGTACATTACGTTCGTTGTCGTTCGTGTTTTCTGTATCTTCCGTGTTCTGATTATTGTCGTCAGGAGGCTGCTTGTTGTACATCATGGACAGAATCCAGGGTTGTTTATTTAGAGTATCTTCCGAGTCTAATTTATTCACTGCATTCATCAGGGGTGTGATATCCTTGCGGTTGGTATTTCTGCTTAAGATGCTGCTGCCATTCAGTCGTTGTTGGAGTCCATTTGTGTAATTACCTGGAGCAGAAAAACAAGTTTAATTGTTAGTAGTGGTTGAGACGAAATAAAAAGAATAGGCCCAAGGTCCTGCCAGGACAACATTCTGTGCAGTATTTAGAGGGATAATAGTTGGTATCGCCCACCTTGACGATTCCATCTCCGCACTGGATAATGATCTACTAGCATTGCAGCAGCGATCCAGCCATCTATGTTGGAAGCTGTAACAGATATTCCAGGAGAAGGCTCAAAGTTTCCAAGGCTGCGTACAACGGACTGGTTGGATCCTTATCGCTGGTGCTAAGGAGGACGGTTCCTTCAGCCTGGTGCGAGTAGTTGGAGAGTTTCAGTTGTGAGAAGGGATCATCTTAAGCTTGGGGGAGGACCAGACGTCCCAAAAACGCAGGTCTGTGTATCGTACATCACGGACGACGCTGTTACGTGACTACCGTCCTGACAGTAACTCACAGGGCCGAGAAAATAGCCTGGTGTCTTGAACACTCGGGAGTTGTCTGTTCTAGACCGAGAAAAAACGGCTCCAACAGGACCTTTTTGGTTTACGTAATGTTAATGATTATGCTGGAGGACATCAGCTTCAGACCATACTTTAGTTTTGGGCAGGCACTATTCCGACCAAAAGTAAGGGCCACAGGGACTGAAGCAAGCCCTTCTGGGAGTGAATGAGTAACACTCCCTCCTGCTAAGCCCTATAGGAGGGGCACCGTAGGAAGGGGCAGGTAAACCCACCTACAGAACCAGTCCCTCTAGACGAGGGGGTAGAACACCGCTGCCCCCAGAACCCCAACAGTGAGCACCAGGAAATCTGCACCAACCTACACCCTAAAAAATATTCGATTTCTGTAAGAAGCTAGATTTGATGATGGCTGAAATATCCCATTTATTATATAACCTAAGCTAACCTAACCTAGTTATACATAAGTTTATAGACATTTTATAACCGGGAGCGCAAAACAAATATAAAAGTAGAGCAATATGGAAGGGTGAGCTTTACATACCATTGGTTATATCTTGATTCTCAACACCATTCTGTGAAGCAGTTTTGAGAAGAGCTGCAGTTTCCTGCTGCTCCTTCATGAAACTTCTCTGTCTTTCAGCTCTCTCTCTTCGTCTCCTTAAAGCGGGTGTGACGCCAGCTTCGGCAGCTGAGCAAAAGCATCAAATGTTAGAGCAAGCAAAAGCATATGGAATAACAAAAAAAAATGTTCACACAAAAATGACCATGATAAGTTAGCTGCAAAAATGATAAATTTATAACTGACAATGGACTAGATTAAATTGTAAGTAAACGCATCATATTTTAGCATGTACTGGGTAAGGCAATGTTTGTTTATAATTTTGATTTTTATGTGATTCTGATGCATAATCTTGCAAAACTTATTCCGATGCAAGCAAGAAAAATTGCAGAAAATTTGAAAGCCAAAGCTAAATGTTTTTTTCTTTTTTCTATGAAATACTTCATAAAGGACAGGGTCTATGTGGCTCTAACAAACATGAACTCGATTGTTGTGCCACAAGATGGGTGTTTACTCGCTTCTTGAGTAGTTGGAGATTATATGTCTTCGCAAATATGTCTGCCGGGAGGGTATTCCAAGGCTTAGGCGCTTTGGGAAAGAATAAGGATTCATAACGAACTGTTTGACAAAAAAAATCTTAAAACATAGGAAGCAGAAAAAGTTGTTTGTCAAACTGACTGAACTAGTATATTTCTATATTGTTAAATTATACATATCAACTATTATTTCTACTATCCCTATCTGAAATTTTTTAAAATATTTTTTAAAATCTTTAATCTGCTCTACTGAAAATTTACACTGATGTCAATTACCATTCTTACGCCCAAGCCCTTCATTTGTATAGCGCCGTCTATTATGAGTAAATAAAACTTGATCTGAAAGCATGTGTTCCAGCAACTATTTCCAAAACAGTTGATTTTAGCGTCATTTATCAGGTACACTTTTTTTTGTAAAGAAAATACAAGATAATGCTTATTTTTAATCAAAAGTCTCCTAGCGGTGCTAACAAAACAGGTGCAAGTATTTTTAGGACTTGAAGGGTACCGAAAAAAGAGTTCTCTGTCGGCTAGAGCGAAACTGAAGTGAATTTTTTGTCACTAGGAAAACTTATTTGCATCAAATTTCAAGACATTACGACAAATACTTTTATAGATATCGAGAAAAATAGAAATTCAGTTTCGCACTTTAATACCCTGTATCTCTTTTGAATTTGACTTCTGGACAGGCGTAAATTTGACTAAATCGTAATATTTTCATGCCAAGAATATACGGCTGCTCTGTATACCATTACCTTTGGACCACCTGTATATATTACATTTTATGATTTTACCTAAAATTTATTTTTAAGCTATATATATATATATATATATATATATATATATATATATATATATATATATATATATATATATATATAACAAATAGTATGTGAAAAATTAATAGGTTTTGTGTTTATCAAGTTTTCATGAAATGTTTGATAGATGTGGTTGAATTTCTGTATTGTTATTTTAAATAGAACAACTTTCCTTTTTTGATTGCCTAATAAATTGTAAGCTTCATTAAATGTATGTCTCAAGTTGACCGTCTAGAAGTTACACAATCTTTTTTAAATTTTTGAGTCAGTTCTTATATAGTCTCTATATCAGATTCTTAATGGCTTAGAAACACCAAAACTGCCTCACCTACCTAATGCTTTTTGAAAGGAGGCAGTCGAAAAATAATATTGCTACAGATCGAGAGTGTATTTTAAATGTTGTCATTGAACCAATTTAAAATTCACATTTTGAAGGCCACTTTAGTAAAACAAATATTACGAGTGCCAGGAACATAAAATTAGTCCATTTTTATAAAAAATCTTACCCAGTCATGTAAGTTTAATGAAGTAGTTCAAATTTAAAATAAGATAATAATAAAACAAATGAGGATGATTTACATAGCGCTATTAGAAAGCGCTTTTGTAAAATATGCCGAAAACAAAAATTAGGTATTGGTTTATAAAAGGGGTAGTTCAAATTTAATGCAGTTGCTTACGTAATTGAATCCTATACACAGATTTATAACTTACCCTTGTTGTTCTCCTTGTAGCCTCCATTCAACTGCGAATTGTTCAGACCTGACGACTGTGAACTAGACGATTCCTCATCTTCTTGATTTGTTTGCAAAAGTGTATTATTCCTGGTGAGACCGCTGTACAAAGGAGTTGTTCCAGTAGAATGTCTTCTACTTTTCCTCCTTTCACTTGGATCAACAACCGATTTTCTATTTCTCAAAGTTTTCCTCACATTTTCATCTAAATGCCTGATAGGAGTACTACTTACTTCTTCACCATCTTCATACTGAAGCACCGCTTCATAAATTTGGAACTGTTGCAAAAGATCTAGATCAGTACCGGGTTTTGACATGTACCTTTGTATTATAGGTTCAATGCCTTGTTCTTCTAAGGAGTCTGTTTGGTCGTAATAAGTATCCTGGTCTGGTATGCCATTTAAAACCTTATTAATTAACGTCATCGCGTATATTAGGAGCTCCGTGTCAGCTGAATCAAAATCTCTCAACAGCTTCATTATGTTATGCCATGGTAGAAGACCCTGGGAGTAATCTACCGTGTTAATAGCTTGAATAAGCAACAAACAATTTGAATCAGTATATTCTACAAAAACTAGAAGCAGTTTTAGGGCTGTTTTTACGACCAATCTGAATTTGGACGAGATGAGACTGTATAACCACTGAATTGTTTGATTGTGTTCCATAACACCATTCATTCCATCTACATACAGCATTACTTGGCCTAAAGCCCGCAAAATATAATTCTGGTAGTTTTGGTCCGCTTCGGAACCCACTTTGATAAGGCATGATAAACCGTCGTTTTGAACAAATTCGTGTACTAAATCTTTGTCTTCTTGAAATATTTGTTTTAAGGAGAACAAGGCCCTTCGCAATTCTCTACCTTCAGACGTAAGAAGTTTTTCTGAAACAAAAGAAAACATGTTAATTATATTACAGAAATGCAACGAGAAAGTATCATAATTTTTGATTCTGAGTTTAGGTTTTATATGCTTATTTGTAAGAATACAGTGATGTTAATAAAATATGAGGGCACACATACAAACATTATATAGGTATATTTTTGATTTTAATTATATTTTGTTATATATGAAATTTTCCCTTGTGTATCCAGCCATTTCTGATTTATTCTATTATAAAATGTTGACAGGTTTTAGGAAATAAACACTAGATTGTTAACTTTTAATTTATAGAAAAATTGAAACCGTCACTTAATTTGCAATGCCTGCCCTTGACACATCTCTAACAATACAGCGTGGTTGTAAATGCATTTTAAAGGTTACATTAATTGAGTGAAAATTGAGACCTGCGATGAGCACTGATAAGTACAATTTGGAGAACCCAATTCATCACAATACAGTTTCAAGACCTGACGATTGTTTCGCTAACAAAATTAGCGTCATTAGATGGATGAATAAACTCAGCGACTAAAAAATAAATAAATAGCAGTTCTAGTTTTTATTCGCTTAGTTTATTTATCCTTCTAATGTCGCTAACTTTGTTACCAAAACGATCGTCAGGTCATAGAAAAAATCGTTTCGCTAACGAGATTAGCGTTATCAGAGTGATAAATAAACTAAGCGAATAAAAATAAATAAATAACTAGGAGTTCTAGCTTTTATTCCCGTAGCTTATTTATCCCTTTGATGACCCGAGCTTTGTTAACGAAACCAACGTCAGGTCTTAAAACTGTATTGTGATTAATTGGATTCTCCAAATTGTACTTATCAGTGCTCATCGCAGGTTTCAATTTTCACTCAATTAATGTGAATCATACCCA
>OZ023263.1:160318555-160451055 GCA_964006375.1 Tillus elongatus
AATCGGCCCATTATTTTTTCAGTTATCGGTGTGAGATATATATATATATATATATATATATATATATATATATATATATATATATATATATATATATATATATATATATATATATATATATATATATATATATATATAAATTGAAACTGACCCCGGATATGTGTTCTCGGGGGCCTAATTAGTGCTCATTTGAAGGAATTTTTTCAAAATTCAAAAGGCGGGATCTCCTCATTAATGATTTTTTTAAGAAAATTCATAAACAGACTAGTGAAAGAATATTCATGGTATTCGAGCAGAAATGATGTTGTTTGTTTTGAAAATAAATGGTGTATTGGGGAGGTTCTCTGCGGAATTCAGGAAGTGTCTCTAGTTTTTAGTTTCTAGTATTGTCCCGATACATAGCCCTTGGCTTTTATGTTATATGCTTTCCCCCCCTCGTTAATTGTAATAATATTAATAATAATAATAACACACACACAGATATTGTGTATGTGTATGTATATATATATATATATATATATATATATATATATATATATATATATATATATATATATATATATATATATATATATATATTATATATAACGCAGTTAACATTTTCAGAAAAATTCACCATTCAAAGATCCATTCTAAGTTGTACCTTTCTTTAACATATAGCATCAGTTGTAAAAATCAAAGCATTTAATCGCTCTTTCGATTTCAATTTGAACAATAAAAGCTAAAAAACGACCTTTGTAAAAAGAATTGGTGATTCACAGCAACTAATGACTCTTATAAAGCCACTAGTTTCTTGTAAGAGTGTACGATACTACATCATATATTTCATACAGTGAAAATAGAAATCGACAATTTATATGTCATTAGCTGCAAAGTTAACATTAAAATGATATTCCAATTAAAAATAATTGTTGACAAAAACAAACTAAAGTGTCGTGTCGCTACTTTCTATGATTTCCACGATAAGTCACAATAACTGCAATAATAAAAACCCAAAGAATGGGTAATGTTTAGCAGAAGAACTATACCATTATAACCGCTCGCTCGTTGCTTCCACAAACTCCATACGTAATCGTTAAGAAAATGAAAACAGTAAAGTTAGGAACATGTCGGTAATTATGAAATATGCAATTTATTACCATCGTCTTATGATTGATTATTAAATAACAGTTGTTAATTGCTGCTCCTTTCAATTAAGTTCATCTGCAGGTGATACGTAAATTTGTAAATTCGTGTCTAAAATGTAATTATTAGGAAGTTAGTAAAAGACCATTCCAACCTAAATTTCACGATATAATTAATTACTTTTTAAAGATAATTATTAACGATTTTCATTGAGAAAGAGGTCGTTTAAAAATCTATTAGCAATTTGGGACAAGAAAATATAACACACCTTTTGTACGTCAGGCAATCTACACAGTGCAATAGAAGTGGATTAATTTAATTAAAATTAATAAATACAGTCTAGTTTTAAAAATTACCTGGTCGAAAATCAGTTCTGATTTAAATCGGCGCATAAAGTCTGTTGGTAAAAATGCGCTATTACAATTTTTGATATGTGCCAAAAGCCTCAAAAGTTGCAAAACAACTGAAAGAACTCGAAAACCGTGAAAGATAGTGAAGCCAAAAACGACCGAAATTTCTTGAAATTAATTGTATGGGGTGATGAATTGCAGTGCTATCGGGGGACAAAGCCGCGGACGAGCCCTGAGGGAGAAAAAAAAACAATAGAAAAAATCATCACCACTGGAGCCGAGAAAATCTCCTGTTGAGCAAGGCTCAGCACATACAAAGGAGATTCAGACTTAATGTTTGGTGCGGTCTTATGGGCTTCAGAATAATTAGCCCAATTTTCTATTAGGGCTGACCTGAGCTGACAGGCGAGGGAAATATGAAATTATGCCCGTACTAGATGTCCTAGATCACATGGACTTGGCTAACAAGGGGAGTATGTACATGCAGCAAGATAGGACACCCGCTCATAATTGTTGAAATGTATTGGATCCAGTGGTCCCATTCGATGGCCACCGCGCTCACCTGACCTCACACCTCTCGTCTTTTTCTTCTGGAGCTATATCAAGGATATTGTGTACAAAAACAGATACGAACCTTTTGAATTCCTTCAGAATGCCATTACTACCGTTGTCCATAGAATTGATCCAAGAGCCATTTTAAAAGCTACTATGGGCGTTTACCGACGTAATCAAAAATTTATTGACGTGTAAGGAGAAGTCTGCGAACACTTACTCTAGCTTGGTGTTCATTCTTCTGATTTTAATTTATAGTAATTGTTGTTTTCATTTCAATATGTATTTAGATTATTAAGTTTTCTTTCATTCCCTTGTTTCCAAAATATCAATAGCTTTTAATACTTGGTATGTTTTGCTCTGTGAAACTGTGTAAGCGTTTTGTTCCAAATAATGGCTACCTAATTTAAATTCTTAAATCTGACGATACCTCCTTATTTTACACTTTAGGCCACTTAGGCATAACAAGTTATTTGTAAATAAAAACTAGATCCTCCATCGAACTCTGATAGGATATAAAGTGTTTCATTAGAAAAATCATGTTTCTGTCAATATTTCAAAAACGCAATGTTCGATTGTTTATTAGTTTAAATCGCCGTAAGCAACACAAAAAAATAATACACAAGCTGCTAATTTAACTGATGACGTACCTAGCCCAATAATAACAAAGTTAACAATAGTACCGACTTAACTTTGAAAAGCCTGTATAACACACTTGCTGCGTCCACTTATTTATGAATGGGAAGAAATAGACATTTGAAAAATGTATGGTCATTTTACATTGGGTTTTGGGATGATTACTTTTTTTAGCGGCCACCAATAAAACTAGCATACTTTGGTAATACCTCACACAACATATGTAATAGCGGTAAAAACAGACTTCAAAAGCGTATCGGAGCCGAGGTATGCAGGGTGATTCATTAGGTGAGCGCCATTGATATTTCG
The DNA here is from genome assembly GCA_964006375.1 of Tillus elongatus. Taxonomy (NCBI): domain Eukaryota; kingdom Metazoa; phylum Arthropoda; class Insecta; order Coleoptera; family Cleridae; genus Tillus; species Tillus elongatus. Next base: position 160,321,528 of record OZ023263.1, read on the forward strand.
GTAACTATGGCGACTAGAGCTTCGGGAAAACACTATTCGAAAGGGTTTTTGAAGTACAATTCATGTAATATTTTTTTATTTTCTTATTCTTGGCACCAGATAGTGCTTTTTTGGTTAAAACTCTTTCAAGGCTGTAATTTCAAAATATCCTTATCGCAATGTTATCTTATTTTTACTTTTCCTGAAACCCCTAATATTGTTCCATATTTTTTGTCCGAGTTACAACCCACTTAAACAGGGTGTTCACCAGAATCGTTTAGACTTGGTATCTTTGTTATTATTGAGCTACAATGTGTTTCAAATGGTGAAAGTTATTCAACTTTTTACAAGTATCTCGATTCTGAGGTCAAAAAACAATTGCGCATCGAAGGACTGATATTGGCATATCAAGTTAATTTTTCTTAGTTAAACGATAGGGATTTTCCCGGTTAGTTGAACTGCAAATTTGATTGTCCATCTTATGAAGCTAACACGTTCCAGTCGATTCTGCATAGATCCGGAGATATCAAGATTTGGATATGCTTGTACACGGGAATTGTTTACAATAGTCATCTCCGTTGTTATTGGAGCTACAATGTGGTTCACATGGGGAAAGTTGTTTCACTTTTCACGAGCATGTCGATTCTGGCGTCAAAAAACATTTGCACAGAGAAATCTCGAATGGGGTTTGGTCATTTTACATTGGGTTTTGGAATGATCACTTTTTTTAACGGAAACAAATAAAACTACCATGCGTTGATAGTACCTCATACAGCATATGTAACAGCGGTAAATACAGATTTCAAAAGTGCAGCGGAGCCGAAATATACGGGGTGATTCATTAGGTGAGCGACATTTATATCTCGGTAACTATGGCAACTGGAGCTTGGGTAAAAACCAAAGGTTTTCTCAAGCACAATTCAGGTAATGTTTTTTTTATTTTCTTATTCTTGCGACCAGATGACCCTTTTTCGTTTGAAGCTTTTTGAAGGCTGTTATCTCAAAATATTTATATTGCAGTGCTATCTTCTTTTAACTTTTTCTGAAATCCCTAATCTTGTTCTACATTTTTGTCTGAGTTTCGACCTTCTTTTATTAAAGGATGATAAGAGGATTGAATTTAATCAAAAGTGGATTTAAGTTGGTACTGTTTTAATTTAGACCCATTATGTCATACATGAGTGAAATTGTTTCAACAAGTCCAACATAATGATTTTTAAATTCAATATGGCTCGCATCTGAAAAATCAAAGTTGATAATTCTCAAAAAACGAAACGTCGCAACTTGGTTTTGATACCATCTTCAAATACTTCTGATAAAAGTGTTTTAAGAAAGCGAAGACCGTATTTGCATATTTTCAGAAATGAGGAGGGTGTTACGAAAATAGGGAATTCTAAAAATAAGTTTTTTCACCATATGCCAGGAAGAGTAAAGATTAGGTCACTTTTTTCGCCAATAAATTATTTTCTTTAGTATATTGTGCAACTCCCCTCTCATCTAATCAATTTTAGATATTTGCCGTTGTGAGCGTGTAAATCTTAAAACCTTACACGTTGCATACAGTGTGATTTATCTGATAATGGCCCTTAATGTGACTAGTTTGAACTTGCCTCGCCAAAACAAATCTGATTCTGTAATTTTATAAATAGAGATGTCGTCAAAACAAAGAAGGCCAGTGCGTTTCTGGTTGAACTGGAAGCGGCATTCCTCTGTTGAAATGACAGCGAGGGAGCGCCAAAAAATATCTTTATTGATTGACCCTGTATTAATTTGAAGAATGGAGACATTGATATATACAGAGCTTGTGAAAAAATTCATAAGATTTTCTAAGCATGGTTAACTAAAAAGTTTGTTTGTGTTAGCCACAAGGAAGCGCAGTTGAAGAAACTTATTTTTGAAATATATGTTTCTAGTAATTATTTTCTGCTATACAAGATTTTCTATTATTTGTTTCCACAAAACTAAGGTCCACTATTTTATCAAGAATATATCTTTCATTCTCAAAGTATAAGGGATGATAAAGGGCCCCAAATTGGTAAAATATGAAATAATAATAATTGCCTTTATTCACAGGCCAGCTACAAGTATAAAGTGAACTATAAAAAAAACATTAAATTAACATCAGTATGTAAAAGTGCGGAGTTCAGATAAAATTTTCCATAAACTGGCACCTTCCTCTGTTCTTCCACTCAACCTAGTCATGAATCACGTTAAAAGTAGACAGAGCTCTTATATAACTAAGTACAAAAAAAGTAACAATAATAAAACTTTATTAAGAACCGGTGTCCGACTGAAGATCGTTGCTAGAATAGTTCCTAATGAAGCAATGTCAACGGGGCCTAGAATAAAAATAATTGCAGTAGACGATATCGCCATTTTCGCGTACAAAATATACACGCTATCCCATATTCTCAGTTATTCCAACCGATAAGGAAGAGTTTGCCAATGAACACAATTTTCTTGGTACATTATGAGCTTTCTCGCTAATATATTAACACTGGAATATAGCATCTGGTTTAACAGGAAACATACTGGGCTTCTTTATTTTAAGCACAACATTCTATAAGTCACTATACAATCATATTTATTTTGGCGAGGTAAGTTCAAAAAGCTGCCACACAGGCTCCCTGTATTCAGCGTGAGTAGCTAGGGCGGCACTTGAGCACCCCCCCCCCCCCCCACGTTTCAGCATACCCTATACACTCCGCTAGCCCATTGTTTGTCCAATCAGAAGCCGTCATTTGATCACGTGACACATAAACAATCTCAAGAATAATCTTTTACTGTTTGTATATATGTGTGCGATACCTTATTTAAAAAACTTCTTATCATTTAAATCTTTGTATATGTAGTAAACTCACTGTAAGTACTTCATAAAACCTCTAATTTAGTATTATATACATAACAAAGAACTCATTTAGAATGTCTTATGTTCCTGACAACCTCTTCATTTCTGAAAATATGCTAATTCGATCTTGAAGCACCTTTATCAGTAGTATTTGAAAATGGTATCAAAATCGAGCTCCGACGTTTCGTTTTTTGAGAATCATCATTCATTTTGATTTTTCAAATGGGTGCCATATTGAATGTAAATGTCATTATGTTAGACTTCTCGAAACAATTTCACTCATCTTTCACATGATCACCAATTTACATCAACTTTTGATGAAATTCAACCCTCTTATCACCCTTTAATAAAAGAGGGTGGAAACTCAGACAAAAATATAGAATCAGATTAGGGATTCCAGAAAAAGTTAAAAGAAGATAACATTGTAATATAAATATTTAGAGACAACAGCCTTCAAAAAGCTTCAACTGAAAAAGGGCCATCTGGTGGCAAGAATAAGAAAATAAAAAACATTACCTGGATTGTACTTGAAAAAACCTTTCGAATGTTTTTCCCCAAGCTCTAGTTGCCATAGTTACCGAGATATGAATGTCGCTTACCTAATGAATCACCCTGTATATCTCGGCTCCGATGCACTTTTAGTGAATTTTCGTAGAAAAAATTCACTAATGGGGAGATCCCGACTTTTGAATTTTAAATTTTGAAATTTTTTTTGCAAATGAGCGCGAACTAGGACCCCTAGAACCCATATCCGGTGTCAGTTTCAATTTTTATGTATATATATATATATATATATATATATATATATATATATATATATATATATATATATATATATATATATATATATATATATATATATATATATATATATATATATATATATATATATATATATATATATATATATATATATATATATCTATATGTATGTATCACACCGATAACTCAAAAAATAATAGGCCGAATTTTATAAAATTTAGCATGTACCTTTCGTTTGTAAGCTTGGATAAGTTCGTTAGTCAGGAAAATCGGACGAGGTTTTCCAAAAAAATTTTGAGTTTTCATTCGAAAAAAAATTTTTCTCAAAAAATAAAAAAGATATGATAACCAAATTTGGTAGGTAGGTTTACGATATAAAAAGTAAATTACACACAAAAATTTAGATTTCTATGTTACAAGAAAAAAAAGTTATAATAAAATATTTGGTGCAAGATCATTTCTATAAAAATTCACTACCATAACGCACTTGCTGCGTCTTTGAGTTTTTAGTGAATTTTCTTAGAAAAAATTCACTAATGAGGAGATCTCGACTTTTGAATTTTGAAACAATTTCTTCAAATGAGCGCGATCTAGGACCCCTAGAACCCATATCCGGGGTCAGTTTCAATTTTTATATGTTATATATATATATATATATATATATATATATATATATATATATATATATATATATATATATATATATATATATATATATATATATATATATATATATATATATATATATATATATATATCACACCGATAACTCAAAAAATAATAAGCCGATTTTGATAAAATTTGGCGTGTACCTTTCTTTTGTAAATGGCTTGGATAAGTTCGTTAGCCAGGAAAATCGGACGAGGTTTTCCGGGAAAATTTTGAGTTTTCATTCGAAAAAAATTCTTATCTCAAAAAGTAATAAGCCGATTTTAATAAAATTTGGCATGTACCTTTCTTTTGTAAATGGCTTTGACAAGTTTGTTAGTCAAGAAAATTGGACGAGGTTTTCCGGGAAAATTTTGAGTTTTCATTCGAAAAAAATTCTTATCTCAAAAAGTAATAAGCCGATTTTAATAAAATTTGGCATGTACCTTTCTTTTGTAAATGGCTTTGACAGGTTTGTTAGTCAAGAAAATCGGACGAGGTTTTCCGGGAAAATTTTGAGTTTTCATTCGAAAAAATTTTTTATCTCAAAGAATAATAGGCTGATTTTGATAAAATTTGGCATGTACCTTTCTTTTGTAAATGACTTTGACAAGTTTGTTAATCAAAAAAATCGGACGAGGTTTTCCGGGAAAATTTTGAGTTTTAATTTGAAAAAAATTTATATCTTAAAAAATAAGAAATCTATGATAACCAAATTTGGTAGGTAGGTTTACGATATAAAAAGTAAACTATACACCAAAATTTAGATTTCTATGTTACAAGAAAAAAAAGTTATAATAAAATATTTTGTGCCAGATCATTTCTATGAAAATTCACTACCATAACGCACTTGCTGCGTCCAGGCTTTTTGAAATCTGGTTTTACCACTGTTACATATGTTGTATGAGGTACTATCAAAGCATGCTAGTTTTATTCGTGGCCGCTAAAAAAAGTGATCATCCCAAAATGACCATACCCCTTTGGTGGTTTTTAAAACCAAAAACTAGGGTTGCCGTTTAAAGTAGTATCGATGAATTCATACCTCATACACTGTATAATATTAAAACGAAAACTGCAAGTTGAAATACTAATCGACGTATCCGAGAATTATTGAAAAAAAAGTTGTATTTTGGCTCGCAGCGTAGGTTTATCTTACATCTAAAGAACTATTGATTTTAAGCTTAGTACATTTAATTTGGACTATATTAGTAACCTGCTTTGCTCAAACTACTAAGAAATATAAATACACTCCTAACTTTATGATAAACATCATTATATATTAACTTTTGGCATCTCCGTATATTACATAAAACGGCTAAGTCAACATATTGCAAACGACTTATCATTATTGTCTAATTAAAAAATGAATAAAATTTTAACTGTAAACCAGAAAGGCAAGCCCACAAAGCTTATTACACAAACTTCCATAGTCGAAGGTGCTTGCAGAAATAGTTTTTTTTTCTATTAATTGCATTTTATTTATAATCTTTTAACACACAGGATGTTACACAATTCAAAAATAATTGGTTTTCGTTTAGAATAGTCTTCTAAAAACTTTCTGGACCAAGGACAAAAATAAAGTTCTATTTAAGTCATGTCAAGCGTTTAAAAAACTAGCGTGCGAATTAAATGAAAGTAATGACCTCTTTTCTTAACCGTTGCATTTATTGTAAAATATACAATTACAGGAATATTGCTTAACATTTTCAAGTACGCTATGAAAATGATACGTAACAAGGAACTGAAAATTGCAATTACTCCCAGACTAACATTGTATATTTATTATTTTAATTAGCTTGCAGCCTTAGGATTCCAATTTACCAACGGATATTTTTAAGAGAAGAACCAATCTTTCATAACTGCAATAACAATAATACTTATAAATATGTATAAGAAAACTAGCAGCTATTTTGCATTGGCGCCGTTTCATGTATCTTTATACGAGGCTGGTTCAAATATAAAGGACACTTTCTTCTAATTTTTACACTTTTTACACACAAAAAACTAGTACATATTATTTTTTATGTAATTTACTCCTTTGGAAATGCATTCTTCCAGCGGTTTCGCCAGCTTTGTAGTATCGCTAGTAAGAAGGCTGTGTCACTAGCCAATTGCGTCGGAAGCGCTCTTCTCCGTCATCGTCAGTGAATCGTTTGCCCCCCAACGCTTCTTTGAGAGGCCTCAAGAGATGAAAATCACAGGGCGGCAGATCAGGACTGTAGGGAGGGTACTCTAGTGGTGTTCATTGCATCTGGTGTAATATTGGGCGTGTAAACGGAGGTCAAGCGTTCTCTCGCAGATAATCACGCCTGGCATTAGTCGGTCACATCTTTTGCGGCGATAACAAAGTCAAAAAACGATGACACACCCAGGGGTTGGTACCAATTCGACCGCTGAGTCGGCTGTCAATCGACGATTATACACACAACGCTTACTGACGACTCGGCAACCCGGCGACTGCGAAAAGTAGACGACGTTGCGGCAGAACGAGTATGCCTGCCAAGTGACAAAATGGACGACGATTTAGAATATGTACTACATTTGGGTTTGCTATATTTGCGTTGGAAAAGAAGAAGCAAGAAGAATCGGCGAATGTCGTTGCATCCAATAGTAAATAACCGCCTAGTCTAACGGTCCTTTTTTCTCAAATTGCTAAGGTATGAGAAGGTGAATAAAATGTTCTTAGTTTTATGAGTAGTTTCATTTAACAGCCAAAGTGAGATCACTCAAAAAACCACAGTTTGTGAAAGTGCGCGGGAATGTATGTGTCAACGCTCATACAAAACAACTTAAACAAGCGCCGCTCCAGCAATAAAACCGCACGCGTTTATTGGAGTAGACGACATGTCGAGTCGGTTCTTCAACAATTGTCGCAGTCAGTCTTTTGCATCATTTTAATTTTAAAATACAAACGTGTGTGCCGAATCCGCCGCCTATTCGACAAAACACAATGTGTGTGTCAACTCTTTGAGGTCGCGCGAAATGTCGCTGCAGCGAGCCGCATTGCCGCATTAATGGTGCGACGATCGTGCAAAAGGGTACCCTGGTCAAAAAACTGCAATTGCAAGCACCTCGATAGCCGATCGTTAAGTCTTGTAGTCTTGGCTTTCAGTATAGTTGTCTCCCCTTTCCTTCGCCTCGCCATACTGACGTGTTTCGACTGTGGCATAGCATAGAAAACAATCAGCATGGAAACTCTCCGTTGCGCAAGTAATCATGTGAGCAGCCAATTCGGATCAGAACCTATAAACTATTAACCCTTCTGAGGTTGTATACAAAGGCGTAGTAGTATTATTGCAGAAATGTGTCTGACTTGTGAAGTAGCGAAGCGCCAGCACAGAAAGTTGTGCACGAGCTTTTGTGTAAATTATGTGAATTTTCTAAAATTTGCTTAATTATTATAACTATTCTGTGCGATATCCTACTCTAGCATAATTAATGCTTCTGTTGAAAAACTACTAATACTTATGTAGAATGTAGGTCACATTATTTCCAATCCCGATCTGGCTTCTAATAGAGCATAGAAAACTTTTACAAAAAAAATTATCTATGCTAAGACTTGGGCGTCTAGTACCTACGTTTTATCGTAGGTTATGACGTAATTTAAAAATGCTTCCCGTTTACCTCCAAACTGTGCTGAGAGCCGCTCACAGATCTGCAAACGTGCCGACTTCTGTTGCATAGTCTCCAGACGAGGACGCTATTGGGCAGACATCTTACGGAAACCGGTGTGATAGTTTTGTGATGGGTCCAGTGTTTCCATTACTTATGTCGACCTTGGCAGAAATTTCTGAAACCGTCAAACGTCGGTCGTCTTCAATAAGATCACGAATGGTATCACATCCTAACCCAATATACCTAGAGGCACCACTCCAAACGATTTTATTTGCTCAGAAAAAGTTTCGTTTATATTTGATCGACCCTCGTAAGATGCCACTTTCATTTAGATTCCATGCTTTGAGGGAGCGTGAGAGCCCTTCAGGCCAAAGTCGATAATAATAATAATAATAATAATAATAATAATAATAATAATAATAATAATAATAATAATAATAATAACCCGTGGGGGTTTGCTGGTCCTCTATCGGGCGCCTCCCTTTGCGAATAGGGGAAAGCATATCATCATGATGAATACTGAGGAAATAAAATACTCAGGGTGGAACAAAACCAGCAATAGGCTGGCCTCTGACCAAAAATGGGCGGCTACTCGACAGCGTCTGAACCCCATGTTAGGGGCGGCAGTCGGACGCCCGCTGGCAGAGCTCTAAACTCCAACACCCTATATGTAGCGATAATGGTTAATACAGGAAACAAAAGATATTCAGGCGGGCCAAGGCAGCAGGACCTGGGTCGGAACCGTCATGAGGATAGACCTGCAAACAACCACAGCAACGCACAAGGAATGATACAAAACCAAGACCACACATTACATACACCATTGGCCACCCAAGATGTACGTGTTGCTGAAACAAATGTTCAGCCCACTACACCCCAGGGTAGACTAAGGCAACGCACTGCATGGAGTAACGATGTTAATGAATTTATAGTTCGCTGATATTACAGAATAACTCAGTTGGAAAAATCCACAGATCCATTCGGTAGAGAACTGCATAGAGAAGTCATAGAACATTTCCCAGAACTTAGAAGAAAAACAGTAGAAAACATAATAGACCAGAAAAGATCCATATTTACAAACAGATTACCAGCTGAAACCATACTCAGAATTAAACAAGAAGTTGCCATAGAGTTGGGAGGCGCGGAGCCGGCATTGGAGGTGCCGGATGGGGAAGGTGATGCTCAACCTACTGAAGAACCTATCCCAGAGTTAGAGAGGTTTGAGGCAGCATATTTGATCCACTAAGTAGACCTAGGCTGCCTAGATTGGTCTTTGGAGCCAGTACAAAAAGATACATCGGCAACAGAGATGAAATAATAGGGTCAAAAATAACACCAGGCATGAAATTAGAAGAACTTCGTGACCACGCAGGGGCTGTGGAAGCGTTGCAACTGAATGGCCAGAAAGTCACAAATAACCAGAGCCGCGGAATAAAAAACATTTCCCATATACCACCATGGGAAAGGCGCCTTGACAACAAAATTGCCAACCTGAGACGTAAAATAGGACTCGTCACCCAGAGCCTAAAACCAAGCATCAGTCAGAAAGTCGCGAGAGAGGCAACAAAGATCATAGATAGGGAGAAACCGGGGGAAACCCCCACAACAACAGAGGTGCTTGATCTGTTAAAACAACAATTGGCCTCCATGGCGAAAAGGCTCAGGAGGTACAAAGAGAGTAACACTCGGCGAAAGCATAACAGGGAATTTACAAGAAACGTAAGGATATTCTATAAAAACCTGAATAATCCCGAGACACCAGTAACGGGACAAAAATCCCCACGCGGGAAAATACAAGACACTTCTGGGAAAGCATCTGGAATACACCGGTATATCACAAATAAACAAAATGGCTGCATGATGAAAGAAAGACGACTTCTAAACTCCGTACCATGCTAACATGGGAAATAACACGCGATGATGTAGAGAAGGCTCTGAGCAAAACCTCGAACTGGAGGGCGCCGGGGCCAGATAAGCTGCAGAAGTTTTGGTACAAACAACTCAAGTCGATCCATAACCAGCTGGCCAGACGCTTTACAAGCCTCTTAGAACAACCAGAATTAATGCCAAAGTTCATGACTAGCGGCATCACCTACCTTCTACCAAAGGTTGTTGAATATACTGATGACCCGGCCAAATAAAGACCAATTACGTGCCTCCCCACAATATATAAATTATTAACATCAGTAATAGCTGTGAAAGTTTACGACCATCTTGAGGCAAATAAGCTGCTGGATGAGGAACAAAAAGGCTGTCGAAAAGGATCGAGGGGTTGTAAAGAACAACTAATCATAGACGCCACAGTAATGGATCATGCAAAGAGAACAAAAGGCTCTTTGCACACTGCATATATAGACTACCAGAAGGTGTTCGACAGTATTCCTCACTCTTGGCTGTCGGAGGTTCTGGAGCTTTAAAAGGTGGACCATCATATATGTGGATTCCTAAAACATGCAATGGAACAGTGGAAGTCACGTGTAGTCATCAACTCACCGAAGGGGCGTTTGGATGCAGGAACCATCAACATTAGAAGAGGGGTATTTCAGGGAGACTCCCTTAGCCCTCTCTGGTTCTGTTTAGCACTTCGCCCATTAACAAAGATGCTCAACAACCAAAGCAATGGATATACATTGCCACATAATAACTGCCAGATCAGTCACCTGTGGTACATGGATGATCTGAAACTCTATTCACAAACTAAAAACCATCTAAAAGATCTCCTTGCCTACGTGGACCGTTTCAGCAGTTATATCCAAATGAAGTTTGGATTAGAAAAATGCAAAATTAGCGGCATGGAGAAGGGAAAGTGGACAAGACATGAGGGATATGAAAGCTATAGGAATCAGGGAATCATAGAGGGAATGGAGGAGAGAGACCCAGGGATATAGACCACCATATAGCAAAGCAAACAACTAAAAAAACCTACCTTAAAAGAATTCGCTCCATTCTCCTTACTAAACTGTCGGCGAGAAATATGGCAAAAGCAGTCAACACCTATACCACATCTGCCATAACCTACAGCTTTGGTATCATAAAATGGACAAACACCGAACTAAATGAACTGAACATAAAAACAAGAAAGGAATTTAGAAACGACAGGGCTCATCATCCAAGATCCTCTACTGGAAGATTCCATCTCCCGCGAAAGTTCGGAGGCAGGGGAATTCCGGATGTGAGTGTAAGACACCATAAGCAACTGGAAACCCTAAGAAATTATCTCTATGTAAAGGCAGAAACCAGCGAGCTACATTTAGCTGTTACTAAGGCCGATAGGAGAGCCACGCCGATAGGAGAGCCACGCCATTAAGACTAGCTGATAAGACCTATTGTCCTCTCGCCGAGTCCACGACCCCCGAACAGCTGCAACAGTGGAGAAGCAAGACACTTCATGGGAAACACTTGGCTGTGATGGAGGGAGAGATCATGCACACACAAGCATCTACGTCTTATCTACGCTGGGTAACCTTAATGTTGAAACCGAAGGTTTCATATCAGCTATACAAGACTAAGTAATTCCAGCAAGGGCATATAGAAGACGAGTTCTGGGAGAAAGGGTGGAAAACGTCAAATGTCGCATGTGTGACAAGATGGAGGAGGGCGTGGACCACATCCTTGCAGGCTGCTCAGTGCTGGCTCCGGGGCCCTACCTGGATTGACACAACAGAGTTGGGAAGATCATACACCTAAAGCTGTGGGAGAAATACATGGGCCTTACAAATACAGTACCATATTACCATTATGATCCGCCAAACAAATGCGAAGATGAAGAAATCCGTCTTTATTGGAACAGGAAAACACAAACACCAATCCCAAACAACAATCCTGATCTCGTTCTGACGTTCAAAAAAGACAAAAAGGCGTTTTTGGTGGACTTTGCGATACCACTCCCTGGTAACATTCAAAAGAGAAAATTAATAAGTATTTACCACTGTGTGATGAGGTTCGCCAGATGAGGCATATGGATACGGTTATGGTGGTCCTCATTGTTGTCGGCGCCACAGGCGAAATACCAAAAAGCCTGAAGAAGAGCCTTGAACAACTGGGCCTAGAATGGGAATTATACCTACCCATTCAGAAATCGGTTGTACTGGATGCTTGCAGTCTCTTCCGGGGGATAATGGGGGACACGCATCAGTAATTTTAATACATACATTCAAGCTGGCCATCTTGTCCTGGACCGATGTGTCATTGCTTTATGCTCACTTCTTTAAAGGAAGTGTGAACAATGAATAGTAATAATAATCTTATTCACAGACCCACTTTACAAGTATAAAGTAAACCATCAAATAGCCATAAAATTGATATTTTTCCGCTTTTGTTTTTTTAGCCACTGCTACAAATTTTCTTTTTTTCAAATTCAGTTACAGATTCGGTGTATAATTACAATTTGTGTATTTTTCCAGCAAATGTTTGTATAAAAAGTTATTAGAAAAAAATCTTTGAGAATTAACCTCAAAAAATATTTTCCAATCTTCGTGAAAAAAATCTGTTTAGCAAATATTCGTGATTTTTCAAAATTTTCCTAAAGAGAACTTTATGTATTTTTGTGTAACATTACTTAGACAATCTTTTAAAAAAATTACACATTTTCGTGAAATATTGGTTTATTTGTTGCAAATCTTCCTGTAAATAATTATCTCTTGGCTGGTGTAATTTTTGTGTAAATTACCTGGATAGGTTTGTTGGCCAGGAAAGTCAACCTAGTTTTTTTGGGGAAATTTTAAAATCTTCGGAATTTTTTTTTCAAACGAACAGTTAGTTTGATTAAACACGGTACATAGTTTCCACCATCAAGGTTACACTATCTAATAAATTTCATGTTTTTCTGAAAAAAACCTATTCACCATTAAAAACAGTTGAAAATTCGCTAAAATAACGCACTTGCTACGTCCATACTTTTCTAAAAGGACCTAGAATACATGATTTGAATTTTGTTATGATAATACAGAGATGTCGATGGAGACACTCTCAAAAAATTCTTCAAATGAGCGCGTATTAGGAATTCTAAAATCAATCTTTAAGGTCTGTTTAAATTCAAAGTATAAATTTTAGTAATATGCCGTACTAGTGTACATTTTTTATGAAAATTCACTACTATAACGCACATGCTGCGTCTCGATTTTTTTCTATTGGCAACTGTAGCAGTATTTTTATCACACTGTAGTACTAATAGTCCTTAAATTCTTACCTATAATTGTGTGCACCCTTACTGACAGCTGCGTTCGAAGGACAATCGAATTCTTCTTGCTGAAAAACGAAAAAGTTGTTAATAAAATGATACATTTTGTATATGTTACAAAAATGTTATTAAGAAATTTTTTTTAAAGTTATTATAAAACCATACTTTTTACACGCGGCATACTATACCTAAAAATAAGTATACATACAGTATAAAACATAAATGAAAATTATATGTACATGGGTAACAAAGTAGGCCATGATATAAAACTCGAGAAAAATGGCCATCTAAATGCAAATCAGCGTCAGCCTATCTGCTTTTAACACTAACGTACCGTTTTAAACGAGATTTCTTAATGTATTCGACAGACAGCAGACTTATTAATTAGTCTTTTTTTAATAACGACATGATTTCCAGATGCTGAAAGAGACAAGCGGCTAGTTTTTGTTATTATTTGGCATAGAAATTGCATTCCTTGCAAGCCATTGCTCAATAGACCCAAGGAAATAAATACAAATAAGGAAGTGTTGGTGAAAGTATGCGATTGCGGGTGTTAACAAATCCATACCATTCGCGACTAGAATGCCTACCAGAAAAAGTGATTAATTTCTGCACTACAATTTATGAAAGCGATGTATGTAAACTTCAAACAGTTGTATTGTTTTTGAAAATAACCTTTCACAGCATTTTTTTGTGGAAATTTGATTTATATACTCTAACAAAAAAGTCATCCTCGGATAAAATACTGACACCTTTTAAAACGTTTTCCTTATGTAAGGATTCCACCATAAATGTTCTCATGTCATATTACCAATTCAAATATTTTTTAGAAGATAAATAGATTTTCCTGGGTCGGAAATATGTATCTGAATTTCAGTACATCTTATTTATCTTACGTGGATTTATAAGAAACAAAATGTAATAGTTTTAAAAATATCATAGTCTTCTGAAAAAGAAAGTTTGATTTTTCATCGCGCAGTAATTTCGTCTTAGTATTATATCAAATACTTTCTGAATTATACAAATACGAACTTACCAAAAAATTCGAACACACAGTAAGAGTCGACCAATTGGAATACATTTTCTATACTACTCTGTTTTATCTCTGATAAGGAATGATAATAAGGGCAAAAAATTTTAACAGGTGTACACTCTTAATTTTATCAAAAAATTATGTCTTTAAACTTGGGCTTCCCTCATTTTGAAGCAATATTTCGTAGTGATTTGTACTCAATGTATTAACTTATTATGCCTAGACGCCGTCTACGAAACAATTACAATCGATTAAGTCAATTCGAGAGGGGAAGCCGGTTGTCGGTTCCCGCCAGAATTGTATATAATATTTTTATTTTGTAGTTACTAGCTAATTTAACCAGAGGCACCCCAGTCGTGTATAACTACCAATATTGTACTAAAAATACCCTAATATGTCTAACGGTGGCACCCCCGAGTTTAAATTGTAACCGAAAGATGTGAGGGGTTGTCTCTGCCTATTTGTGTGTCGATCTCGAAGCGACCAGACCTTTCCGTCGGTCCATTGTATGGTCTCCTTTGTGTATATAATAAAGATAGTATTGTTAAGTTTAACTTTCTCTGTTTTGAACTTCAACTAAACCACCATTAAAATACAGTCCACTAGTAAACAATAATCAACACCGGTTTTTCAATCAGACAAATTTCCAACCGCATAGTGCGTCAACAATGTTACAGTGTTGGTCGTTGGTCCAGGTAGTCTGAAAAAGGAATCCACAAAAGTCGTCATCGATCCATACAACCTTGAGCAACCTCAACATGGGAATATCGTCATTTGAGGATTGTGACTTTACAAGACAGAGTTTCCACAACACGGTCGATTAAATATAAAAAAAATACGCACTTTTGAGCTTCGTTAATATAGACCATTTTTATGTCTCCCACTGACACCTCGACATCGTGCTGCTCAACCTGAGGGGTGTAACGGCAGATCAAATTGGGGCCGTGAATGGAATCGTGTCGTGTTGTCTGTCTGCCAAGTCTCGGTTCTGTCTTTGGGTCCCCGATGGTCGGAAAAGAGTAAGACGGTTACGTGGAGAACGCAGACATTTAGAATTTGCTGTGGCAGCGAAATATCCCAAAATACGCACTTTTGAGCTTCGTTAATATAGACTATTTTTATGTCTTCCACTGAAACCTCGACATCGTACTGATCAACCTGAAGAGTGTAACGGCAGATCAAATTGGGGCCGTAAATGGAATCGTGTTGTGTTGTCTGCCAAGTTTCGGTTCTGTCTTTGGGTCCACGATGGTCGGAAAAGAGTAAGACGATTACGTAGAACGCAGACATTTAGAATTTGCTGTGGAACGGCATACGGCCCTTGCACTGGGGGTGATGGTATGGGATGCGATAACATACAGAGCAGGTCACCTCTAGTTTTTATAAACAGAAATTTACATACGAAACGTACAGCAGCCTGTTGCTCTACCATATATTCGAGGGTTAATTCAACCACTTTTCCAACAAGACAACGCACGTCGTCATACAGCAGGGTTACCACAAGGTTCTTAGAAACAAAAATGACGTGCCCCTGCTGAACCTACTTTACCTGCACTGTATTCAAGAAGCGTGGGATGACATTTCTCAGAATACCATAAATCGTTTAGTTTCAAGCATGCGTCGAAGAGTTATCGAATGCATAAGAAACCGCGGCGAACCCACTCATTATTATATAACTTTGTTATTTTTTAATATTTTGGTTTGAAAATGTAATCATTTTTAAGTCTGATTAAAAAAACATTATATATATATATATATATATATATATATATATATATATATATATATATATATATATATATATATATATATATATATATTGTTCAACTCTTACTGGGTGTGCCAATTTTTTGAAAGTCAGTATATATTAAACTCAAACTGCAGTCGGTTCTTATTTTTTCTGTGACAGCTTTCTTGAATAGCCTTACCAAAGAAAACTGTAATTATTTCTCTATGAGAAGTTTTATTTAGACAAAAAAGTCCACTCTAATGAAAGACATGTTTATTTAAAAATATTTTTGTTTAAAACTCCGAGTACATATAATACATGCACTCTACTGTTGATACGATGATCCAGGTTTCAGTTTTATTATGCGCTACCTAAATCTCAGTGAAATCGATCAATCAAACAAATCGTACAGAAGTTTGCTAAAAAACAACTGAGCATAAATCAGTAATAAATGTATGCGTGTCATTTATCATAAATTAATTAATAATGTGCTAAAAAAACTCTTGTCATTCTAGACATTCGTTTTTCTCTGTCTGTTGAAACGCTTGGGAAAGTTTTTGCTACATCCCACGAATAAGGTATACTTGACGCTTTAAACATGAAAATAGTCCATTTTCTGTGCATTTTCGTTAAAAAAATTCACTAATGAGACCTCGAATTTTCAATTTAAAAAAGTCTACAAATGAGCGCGAACTAGGCCCCCTATATATATATATATATATATATATATATATATATATATATATATATATATATATATATATATATATATATATATATATATATGTATGTATATATATATATATATATATATATATATATATATATATATATATATATATATATATATATATATATATATATATATCACACCGATAACTAAAAAAATAATGGACCGATTTTGATCAATTTTGGTGAGTACATTTCCTTTGAAAGTGGCTTGGATAGGTTCGTTAGCCAGGAAAATCGGTCTAGTTTCCCCGTCAAATTTTGCGTTTTCTTTCGGAAATTTTTTACATCTCCGGAAATAACAAAGTTAGGGCAGGTTTACGTAATAAAAAGTAAACTATGCACCCAAATTTAGATCTGCTAAGTGTAAAGACAAAAAGTTATAGGCATTTGAAGAAAAAAAAATGGAGTTTTCCTCTTAAAATGTCAAAGCTGCGATTTGAAACGTCAAAATTGGCAACATTTAGGCAAAGAACCTGAAATCAATACGGGTTATGTATAGAAAATGTCACAAAAAGAGTGTTTACTAAACCCTTAAGTTTCAGCATCAACCGTCATTTTCCTTCATTTACTAAAATATTTCCAGAAAATCCATTTCAAATAGACCCTTTCTCTGATGCTTTGGCAGTAGTTTTAGTTATATAGTTTATCATTTAATGGTCTGTAATTTTTAGCGACTTTCCGTAAGAAAGGAAATCGCTATTGAGGAGACCGCCACTTTCAAATTTTAAAACGATTGCTTCAAATAAGAGTCAACTAGGCCCCCTAGAACCCACATCCGGGGTTATTTTCAGTTTTTATCTGTTTTCATATATACCGGGTGACGCATTTCTACGATAAAGTGTAAAGCTCAATATATCCGTTTTTATACAAGATACGACAAAAAATTTTATACGTTAATTATAGGGTGTCTTGAGCTACAGCTTATAAAATTATTTTTACAATCACAGGCAGGCCCATAAATTGTTGGTGGTACAAAATTTCTTTTTTTTTAATCGAACACGCTCTATCTTATTGCATTTTCGCATTTTCCATCGAAATATGATGGATCTTTGTAAGAAAAGAAATTCGGCACGCAGCAAAGTGCGTTACGGTAGCGAACTTTCATTAAATGCTTCAAATTTCAATAGCTCAATTTGCTATTAACCCAAGGTTCGTTGGCCAGGAAACCAGTTTTTTCGAGAATATTTTAAGTTTATTTTCGTAACTTTTTGTACCTTATCAAACAATAAAGTTATTTTGATGAAATATGGTACATTGTTTCTACTATATAGGTTATACTGGTAACCAAATGTGATGCCTGCTTTCCTAAAAAAATACATATTAGGTATTAAAAACATTTATGAAAATTCGCTATCATAACGCACTTGCTGCGCCCAGACTTTTTAAATTAAAGTGTGTCTGTGGGTGTATGGGATCAACCCCGCAACTATAACCTCGCAATAGCGGCACACAACAAATGAGCAACCTGCAGAGGGTGCAGCCAACGAAGTGCTTCCCTGATTGTCAAATCGGAGTAAAGAATTTTATCAATAAAAACAATATGTTTGCTCCTGCCGAAGCAGCACTCTGGTGATAACGAAAACTGGATGCTGTTATGAATATGACTGTTTTATACCAAAAACTCACAAAATAATTTTTTAAACGCGATTTCTTAATTTCACACTGGGCGCCAATGTGCTTTGCTGTGATACCGCTGTACAGAAGAAACGAGATTCGTGTTCACACTGACCCTAACAGAGGCAGGCAAAGTTCTACACACTAGTTAATTGTAAATGCAATACCGTATAGAGATCTGACTGAAACATCATATTGTAACCCTGCTTGGGTGGTGGAAAAACGTCGTCTTAAAACCGCAAGAGGAAGATGACAATTTTCGCGTTCTGTGGTTCTCTTTGGGTGATCACAACCGCAAATATAATTATGTCTTCGTTCTTGAATTGTACTAACACTGAAGCACGGTTAATGACCTAGATGATTTGCTTTTCCCCTCATGGAAAAAAAGTTTTTCTCGTGTCAACAATACGACTTTGTTCAAAGTCATTGCTTAAAAAGTTGGTTTGCGGGGTCCTGTAATTTTGTGGGACTTACAGACACTGTGTGTGTTTTTATTTCTTTAACGTCGGCATATTTCCGCGAATATGGCCAATTACTGACGCCACGGAGCAGTTTCACCTCACTATCCTGGAAATTTTGCCGAACCCCCGCCTTTCTGTAAGGAGGGTAGGGATCTTTAACGTGCCCAACATCGCATGGACACGGGACCAACAGCTTTACGCCTCCTCCGAAGGGCGGAACGTGCAGACATTCAATTTGCTCAAATACAATGCCGCAACCTATGTTGATGTTAATTGTGCAGTATGTACTGAAGAAGTGAAAGAATACCCTGGCATCGAACCCAGTATCCTTCGGTTCAGAGGCACACGTTCTTACCACTGAACCACCGAGGCTCTTTTACATACACTAAGGAAGATAACCTGCAAATAAATAAAAAGTCTGGACGCAGTAAGTGCGTTATGGTAGCAAATGTTCTTTAAAATGTTTTCAATAGCAAATGTCTTTCTTTGATGAAACCAGGCATGAAACTTGCTTGTCTATATAGTAGAAACAATGTACCATATTACACCGAAATAACTTTATTGTTTGAAAATATATAAACATTTTCCAAAAGTCTGGATGCAGCAAGTTTGTTATGGAAGTGAATTTCCATAAAAATGCTTGTAATAGTAAATGCGAGCAGGCATCAATCTGATTACCGGTATAGCCTATGTAGTAGAAACGATGTACTATGTTTGATCAAAATTACTTATGGTTTGAAAGTATACAAAAATTTTCCGAAAATAAACTTAAATGTTGGTTTCCTAACCAACAAAGTTTACGTTAATAGCAAATTGAGTTATTGAAATTTGAAAGATTTAACGAAATTTCGCTACCAAAACGCACATACTGCGTCCAGATTTTTTCTTACAAACGCATCATATTTCGATAAAAATGAAAAAATGCATTAACGAATTTGTTCTACGAAAATTAGCTAAAAATTAAGACGGTTAAGCCATAAACTTCACTAAACCTACAGCGAAAGCATCAACTTAACTAAACCGACAGCCAAAGCATCAGAGAAAGGGTCTATTTGAAATGAATTTTCTGTAAATATTTGAGTAAAATGAAGGGCAATGACGGTTAAATCTGAAACTTAAGGGTTCGCAGAACACTCTTCTTGCAACATTTTCTTTTAACAATCAGTATTTGTTTCACGCTCTTTGCCTAAAGATTGCCAATTTTGACGTTTCAAATTGCGAGTTTGACGTTTTGAGGAGAACTCCAAAATTTGTTTCTTTAACTGCCCATAAATTCTTTGTCTTTAAAGCTAGAGACCTAAATTTTCACTCTTTATAATACAAACACGCGTACCAAATTTGGTTGCCCTTACTTTGTTATTTCCGGAGATATAACTTTTTTTAGACAGAAAACACACAATTTTCCGGAAAAACCTGGTCAGATTTTCCTGTCTAACGAACTTATCCAAGCCACTTGCAAAAGGAAGGTACTCACCAAATTTGATCAAGATCGGTCCATTATTTTTTGAGTTATATTTATATTATTTTGATATATATATATATATATATATATATATATATATATATATATATATATATATATATATATATATATATATATATATATATATACAGATTTCCTCATTAGCGAATTAAAAAAAAATCGCTAAAAGCATGGATCTAGGAAAGCATTATGGTAGCGAATTTTCATAAAATTCTTTCAAATCCTAATAGCTCAATTCCCTATTAACCCTTTGTCGGTATCGTAATTTTAAGTAACGAGTGAAGTCTTTTTTATAGCGTTATAACTTAAAAACAAATAAAAACTGCATAACATTTGAGTTTTTTTTTACATTTTCTAATGTGTATTATATACTCCCAAAATTTGGTAGGATTTTGCCGACTCACACTGTATAAACTCAAATAATTTTAACTGAGCCCTAATATTGGTTCTAGAGGCTCTAATTCATCCTCATTTGGAACATTTTTTTGAAAGTTCGAAACTCATTACCTGTCTATTAGCAATTCAAAAAAAATAGTGATGTAAATTGAATCATAACTTCCACATAGCTGCATAATCTACTCTCCTCAGCAAGACATTCTCATGAATTTAGGGTCCACGACTTTACCACAAAGAAATATAAACTTCTGAAACGTTATATTATTTGAGTTTTAAGGGAAAAATGTAAATTTTCACCAAATCACCCCTCATTTATCCCCTGCCTCTGAAGCGATCTTACCCAAAAGCAATTCAAAGCGTTCCTTTGTCGGGTGCTAACTGGCTACCAAATTTGAAGACGTTATCTCATCAATTCGTTCGAAAGTTATTGCGCCTACTAACAGACGTATAGACTGACAAACAAAAAAATTGTTGTTACACAATCAAGTTTTCTATACGTTTTGAGATTTTTTACGCCGTTTTAGCAAACAAAAATTTCGAAATTTCCTGCACCCCACACATTTAACCCCTAATTTAATTGCAGCACAGAATACCAGCAGATGATGAAATTGAAGGTTTTCTAACAAACAAACCCTAAAACGTTATATTACTCGAGTTTTAACGAGAGAACGTCAATTTTCACCAAATCACCCCCATTTATTCCCTACCCCCTGGAGGGATTTTACCCAAAAACAATCCTAACCGTTCGTTTGTCGGGTGCTTACTGTACACCAAATTTGAAGACGATACCTCAATTCGTTCTAAAGTTATCGTGGCAACAAACAGACAGACATACAGACCGACAGACAAAAAATGTCGATCCCAAATCATATTTTGTATGTTTGACACTGTTTAAGCGTAAAAAATTTTTTTTCGCCGATGTCATACTTCTACACGTATTGACGATGTAGCAGCAAGTGTGTTATGGTAGTGAATTTTTATTAAATGCTTCAAATTTAAATAACTCAATTTTCTATAAACTTAGAGAGTTTAATTTCAATACGTAGTAAGGTTTTTCCTAAGGCAAGATATCCACAAAATTTCATTAAAATAACTTTGTAATTTTCAGAGAAAAAAATTTTTTTCGAAAGAAAATTTAAAATTTGAATAACTCAATTTTCTCTAAACTTAGAAAGTTGAATTTTGGTACGTAGTAAGGTTGAGGCAACATATATAGTAAATTTCATTAAAACAGCTTTGTTACTTTCGGAGAAAAAAATTTTTTCGAAAGAAAACTCAACATTTTTCCGGAAAACCCCGTCTGATTTTTCTGGATAACGAACTCATCCAAGCCATTAATAAAAGACAGGCACTTGCCAAGTTTCATCGAAATCGGTTAATTATTTTTTGAGTTATCATATATATATATATATATATATATATATATATATATATATATATATATATATATATATATATATATATATATATATATATATACATATAAAAATTAAACCTATTTACAAATGAAGTTTAATAAGATATTATGCTGTGACAATACCTCTCTCAAGCACCCTAAAATATAATCAAAATGTGCACAGTTATATATGTTTTATTTCTTTTTCCCTTGTCTTAATACACTACATATTTTATGACAATCGATTTAATTTACTTATTTGATTTCATAAATAGTCGGTTAATAGTGACTTGGAATGAAGTAGACACCACATCTTCAAACATATTAAGAGAATATGAGTAAATCAACAGCAACTGGGAATGAATTCGGTCAGTCTCCCAGCCACGTGGTTAAAAAACACTGTTTGTATGATGGTTACAACTCTACCTCTAAATAAAAGGACTGTAACAGCGGCAGAAGCAGAAGTCAATGGAAGGTGTGTGTATTCGCAAAGAAACTATTGACTATTAATAACAACAATTGACTAAAAACGCTGCGAGTTGTAAGAAAAAAAATAATTATACTACAGAGGTGATAAATGATAATAAATTACAATAGGGTTATATATAATCGTAAATGCTTCCAATGATTAACAATCAGTAAATTCAGTATTATTGACATTTCTCTAAAAGTTAAAAATGAATTTCATGAGTCAATGACAATAACAGAAGGATTGACTAACCAACAGCAACCACATACTTATGATTTAAACATAAATGTTTCAAATTTGAATAGCTCAATTTTCTGTAACCCTAGAAAGCTGAATTATGAAGCTGAACCAAATTTTATCGAAATTTTCGGAAAAAAATTTTTTTTTGAAAGAAAACTCAAAATTTCCCGGAAAACCCCGTCCGATTTTCCTGGCCAACGAACTCATCCAAGCCATTAATAATTATTATTTGAGTTATCAGACGGATACACACACACATATATATATATATATATATATATATATATATATATATATATATATATATATATATATATATATATATATATATATATATATATATATATATATATATATAAACATATAAACATTCAAACTGACCCCGGATATGGGTTCTAGGGGTCCTAATTCGCGCTCATTTGAAAGAATTTTTGCAAAGTCTCACCATCGATACCTCTCTATTAGTGAATTTTTTAAATAAAAATTCACTAAAAATGTCGATCCCAAATCATATTTTGTATATGTTTGACACTGTTTAAGCGTAAAAAATTTTTTTTCGCCGATGCCATACTTCTACACGTATTGACGATGTAGAAGTAATTGAAATCAAAAAGCTTTCACTGCAAAAAATTAAGGTGGCGTCAAATTAGCATAATATGCGACAGTAACAATGATTTGATATTTTGCTAAAAGATGTAGAAGCCAGTGATGAGGTTGAAAGAATGAAAAACACAAGTCAACTTTATTTATTTATTTTACTTTATTGTGAATGTCATCTACAGTTTGATTTTGTTATTTATCAACTACGCTTAATGTCATAGGTATTTCAACAGTACAAAGCGGCAATAGAAAGTACTTTAAGTTAAACCACATGTAGTAAGCTCATACTAAATTCAATAAGCAAGTAAACCAGCAGCAAGTATATAAGATTTAACCTAGTTTCAAAAAGGCAAGATAAAAACTAATAACAAGCCATCTTTGTATTTAATATGGCACAATGTATTATTTTTCGTGTGCGAACTATGCAATAATTCTATAAGGTCTTCGTGGCAGTGTTCACAAACCTTGACCGCTTATTATGGTTGTCTTCTTTATCTTCCATCTCTTGTAGTGTCTTACTTTACTTCTTGGCGTCTTATTAACAATACACGTTAACCATATGCTTTTTATGGGTAAACGGATATTGAACGTGGCTCAAGAGAACACGTGAGAACCTAGAACCACCTCATTACTTATTGTAAAGTCATAGAGTCATTTGTTCAAAAATTACATTGTTCCCTACACCGGCTTCAATTACTACAACATAATAATGGAGTTGCAGTTTTCCTTGTTCTGTTGTTCCAAAAACGCGGCTAATTGTTTATGTGTATTTTTAGCAAATTTCACCAGCTAAGGAATTTGATGTTCGTTTCAAATTTCACCTATTCCGCTAATAAAGCAATTAACTTTTTTAGAGGTCCATCTATTAGATTTCTTAAACTGCAAATTATTTTACACGAAATCTCTTAAACTGTTTGTAAAAAAGCGGATACACATCCAAATATTCGTAACTTATTAGGTACAACCGGTAAACGAAGTATCTAAGTTAATTACAACTGAAAACAGAAAGGTAACCATCAATCTGTTCTTTTCATTTCGTTACAGCTTCCGTACTTTATGACAAAGGCCAGGTTTTGCAAAAGTTCCTCGTAGTCTGTATCTTTCCTTTTTTTAACTGACTTCAAAAAAGTCTGGACTAGGCAAGTGCGTTATGGAAGTGAATTTTCATAAAATGTTTTTACTAGTAAATATGTCTCTCTAATGCAAGCAGGCATAAATCTGGTTACCGGTATAACCTATATAATAGAAACAATGTAACATATTTTATCAAGAAAACAAATTTCTTGAAAATGTACACAAATTTTCCGTAAATAAACTTAAAATGTTTCCAAGAAAACTGGGTTCCTAGCCAACAAACCTTAGGTAAATAGCAAATTGAGTTGTTGAAATTTGAAGCATTTAATGAAAATTCGCTACCAAAACGCACTTACTGCGTCTAGATTTATTTTCTTACAAACACGCATCATAGTTCGATAAATATTGCAAAAATGCAATAATATAAGTTCGTATAAAAGTATATATGTTGGAAAACAAAAATTTTTGGTATCACCAACGACTTATGGGTCATCCTGTGATTATAAAACTAATTTTACAAGATGCAGCTCAAGACACACTATAATTAACGTATACAACTTTTTCCGTGTCTTGCATAATAACAGTTATATTGAGCTTTACCGTAGAAATGCGTCACTCTGTATATATGTAAACAGATAAAAACCGAAACTAAACCCGGATATGGATTCTAGGGGGCCTAGATTCCGCACATTTGACGAAATCTTTTTAAAATACAAAAGTCGCGGTCTCCTCATTAACGAATTTTTTCTACGAAAATTAGCTAAAAATTATAAACCGTTAAACCATAAACATAACTAAAGCTACAGCACCAACTTAACTAAACCTACAGCCAAAGCATCATAGAAAGGGTCTATTTACAATGAATTTTCTGCAAACATTTTAGTAAAATGAAGGGCAATGACGGTTGAAGCTGAAACTTTAGGGTTCACAAAACACTCTTCTTGAAACATTTTCTTTTCACAATCCGTATTCGTTTCACGTACTTTGCCTAAACATTGCCAATTTTGACGTTTCAAATCGCGACTTTGACGTTTTAAGAGGAAAACTCCAATTTTTTTTTCTTCAAATATGTATGTATATGTATGTATGTATGTACACATAAAAATAAATTGAAACTGACCCTAGTTCGCGCTCATTTGAAGAATTTTTTTTTAATTTAAAAGTCTCATTGGTGAATTTTTTTAAAGAAAATTCACAGAAATGGGCTATTTACATGTTTAAAGCTCCATAAGTAGTTAATGAATAGTATACATTATTCGTGGGATGTAGCCAAAACGTTCCCAAGAGTTTTAACAAACAGAGAAAAACGAATGTCTAGAATGACAAGAGTTTTTTTTAGCACTAAAGCTGAAACGTTAGGGTTCACAAAACACTCTTCTTGAAACATTTTCTTTTCACAATCCGTATTTGTTTCACGTTCTTTGCCTAAACATTGCCAATTTTGACGTTTCAAATCGCGACTTTGACGTTTTGAGGAAAACTTCAATTTTTTTTATTTAACTGCCTATAACTTTTTTGTCTTTAAAGTTAGAGACCCAAATTTTAGTACATGGTTCACACAATGACGGTTGGAGCTGGAAGAGTTTGCGGAACACTCTTCTTGCGTCATTTTCTTTACATAATACGTACTTGTTTCATGTTCTTTGCCTAAATGTTGCGAATTTTGACGTTTCAAATCGCGAGATTTTTTTTTCTTCAAATGCCTATAACTTTTTTTGTCTTTTAACTTACAGATCTAAATTTTGGTAGGTGGGTCACACAAACACGGGTACCGAACTTGGTTGCCTCTACTTTGTTATCTTATCCAAGCCACTTGCAAAAGGAAGGTACTCACTAAACTTGATCAAAGTCGGCCATTTATTTTTGGAGTTATCGGTGTGATACATACATATATACATACATACATACATACATCCATATATATATATATATATATATATATATATATATATATATATATATATATATATATATATATATATATATATATATATATATATATATATATATATATATATATATATATATATATAAACAAATAAAAATTGAAACTGACCCCGGATATGGGTTCTAGAGGTCCTAGTTTGCGCTCATTTGAAGAATTTTTTTTAAATATCAAAAGTCGGGATATCCTCATTAGTGAATTTTTTTTTAAAGAAAATTCACTGAAAAACATCATCTCCCAGCTTCCTTATATTAATCGGATTAATGGAAGTCCATTAATTGCCCTGGTATTTGATAAAAACATCTATTTCTTCAATCTACGCATTATTTTATTTTATTTTTTAACTTTAACGTCGGCTATTGTTCGCGACTATGGCTAATCACTGACGCAAGGGAGATGTTTTACCTCACTATAGTGGAAATTTTGCCGAGCCCCTGCCTTTCTGTAAGGAAGGTAGGGATATTTAACGTGCCCGACATCGCATGCACCTAGGACCCACGGCATTAGGGCGGAACTTGCAGACATTCAACTTGCTCAAAGATAATGTTCAGTACATACTTATAGCAGTATGTACTGAAAAAGCGAAAGGGGATCGCACACAGTACCCTTCGGTTCAGAGGCACACGTTCCTTCCACTGGACCACTGAGGTTCTGAGTTTATTTCCATTAATATTTTTTATTCGTGAATTTTCGTAGAAAAAATTCGCTAACGAGGAGATCCTTTGAATTTTTTTTTTTTAAATGAGCCTCCTAGAACTCATATCCGAGGTCAGTACCAAGTGGCTCATGTATCATGTACCAAAATTTAACTCTTTGTCTTTAAAGAAAAATAAGTTATAAGCATTTAAAAAAATCTTGATATTTTAGACCTTTAACCTTAGATATTGTAGCAGCTGGACCGTCTAATGGAAAACCATTTGATTTACCTCTTGCTGTTTCTAAATAAACATAAACAAAGAAAGGAACTACCGTCATTGCATATAACTAGCGCTCCTGTTATAATGCCTTGAAAAAAAAACAAAGAGGAAAACTGAAGAGAAGAGAATACAACAAACTGAAAAGCAAAAAAAAGAAGTTAAAAGACTAAAACAGAAACATGCCAGAAAATATATTTTGATCATAACAAGAAATCATCTGAATCCTTCGTGTCAGTTATATGGAAGAAGACGGTGATAAAGATTATATGGAAGAACCATATTTAATTTGCAACGATTCAGATAAAAATGGGGTTTGGTACTCCTGTTTCTTGCGTAGTAAGTTGGCCTATGCCGCCTGTACTAGTATGACTGCAGCAGAATCAAATGACAAAACATTTTTGACTTTTGTGAAATACAATATATTCTTAACCCATTTAGGATCAATAGTAGAAATAATAAAAAATACACTGTTCTTTTAGTGAATTAATATTTATTTTAGCTTCAATAAACTAGTTCTAATGTCAAAAAATTAATGAGAAAAACAGTTCTTATATATTTTTTTGTGTTGAGTTAACGCAACATTGGGAACATATGCATAATAATGAACATCATTTGTGATAGTCCTTGAAACAATGAGAATATAATGGTATACCATTTAATGCACATGAATACTGTGGTGCTTTTGCATACCCGGCAACGTATCCTCCAATTTTCAGTGTTCCTCTTAATTATGTGCACAACATTATCCAAACGTGCAATCTTTGATAGAGAAGTGCTGGAAGCTCGACCACGGACAGGTTGCATTCTACACTTGTAGGAACTGATAAGGCTGCGGACAAGTTCTGACCTAAATTCTAACTGTGAAATTGGATTCTCTTTATGAACAAGTCTATGCAATTTCCAACTATTCACTACAGCCGAATCCAACATATTTAGAACAGTGGCCACCACCATTTTTTACCAATATTTGTTCGATAATTTGCAATTGCGTTGTGGTGCAAATCAACACCCACCCATATATTTGTTACACTTAGCAATCATGTTTAGCTGAGATACAGATCCCTCTTTTTTCTCCTTGCAGTTGTACCTTTTCACAGTCACAATTTGTTCGACGGACTCACAATTGCTTGCCATAGTAACCACCGAAATATAATTCCATCGCACTACATTGATTTCATTCGTGTGATCGTAACGAGAGTACATTGTTCCATGTGGTTTCTTTCGAATTGACTTACTATTTTCTAGTGGACATTAGACAATTCTGTTTTCGCGAATAGTTCCAGTGGCAAAATATCCCTAATTTTTCAGATGAATTAGAGGCTTGTAACTAGTGAAAAAGTTATCAAAATAAATCTTATGAACTGACTTAGTTTCCAACACATTCAGAAGATTGATAACCACTTCTTCACAGAGACCAAATTGTCGCTTCCCATTTTGGGAAATTTTCGCTGCAGAAGGATTGAATTGATGTAAATACCCATCACTAGTTGCCAAATACCACAGTTTGAACCCAAAACGTACGGGCTTCCCTTTAAAAGACGTCTTCGCTGAATGATGACCAAAGTAGGGCACCATCTACTCGTCAATGGATAAGTGGTGACGATGCCATATTTCAGGAAGCTTTTATTTGGCAGATCAATCACTGGACGTAGTTTAGTAAATTTATCCTCCTTGTCTAATTGGTTGTTATCTGCTAGGTGAATATTCTTTTTTTATCTCAACGAATCTATTCCTCGCATTTTTAACAAACTGAACACCCTATCTTCATCAGATGACCACTAGAGCTTTGTTTGTGGAAGAGTATGATATACACTGAGAATCAATATACCCAGGAATATTTCTAGGTCCTGCTGATCTAATTCAAAATGTGGCCGGTTGTGACCTGTAGAATATTTTATAGAGTTCAAAATAATCGCCTGAAAAATGTTTTTATCAAACATCTCTTTGAATAAATCAAGGGGAGACTTTCCATGTAGCAACTCGATGATATTTTGCACAGCACATTCTTCGTTCGCTGTTGCATTGCTATGGTAGTCAACAGATGTTCTACACCAAGTAATGCCTTCCATTCTAATTATTTTTCTTGTTGGTGATGGAATCGCGTCATTATAAAAATTTCCTTCCGTCTCAATTTCGCTCTCGAAATGTAATATTTCGAAGGCTCCTACTAGATCTGAAGGCATATTTCCTGCTCCACCTATAGCATCATCATCAATGTCTTCTTCGTCGGTTATATTATCAACATCAGGTGGTATAAAACAAACAGCGGCTTCATTATTCGCATCACGATTTTCAATTATTGCCTCAAGTTCCCCCAGTGTCAAGCGCCTCCTAGGATCATTACAATATTTCAGAGTACTCTGAAACATATATTGTCTCCATGCACAAAAGCACCATGCTTCAAATTTTGAGTCACCATTTTCTTCAATTACAAATTCCTGCAATCTCAGGATGGACCAAGTTATTTTGTTTACTAACCTAACGCTAACTTCACTCTGTCACAGTGTAAACGATTCTGATACTGATGACAAACTAAGACGCGTAAAGACTAGTTCAGACAGGATATTTATGAAGTTTCACTGTTTATCGTAATGTTGCGTTTTCGCAACGTTGCATTTCAATGTAATTTTACAGATATTCTTTGAAAGGAATTGTTCAATATGTTTAGGGATATCAATCCGTGAAATATGTGTCATTCAAAACCCATTTCAAATTAAGAAAATATACCAATACCATATGGTATTGGATGGGTATTTCGAAATTCAGGTTTTCTACTTGTAACCTTGACAATAAAATTTTGTTTGCATTTGAAATTCAGAATATTCTCGGGGCTTAGGACAATTGTTAAATCCATGTTCACACATTGTATAATGTAATACTGTCGACAAGGCATCGGAAATAACGATCGTTCAATAAGCAAAAAAAAATTGTTGACGTTGCGTTAACGCAACCATGGGTATAAATGGACAAAGAATACTATTTTACTTTCGTCATCTAACTCACTTTGTAAAGTCGTCTTACCCGTATGTGAGGGTAAGAGGACGATTTTGATATCAAATTGCCAAGCTAAAAAGCGGGTAAATTTGGAAATATTAAAGTAACAATCACGTGAAGAAAACATAATAAGCTTAATATTGTCATCTTATTCACTCCTTCCCTACCTTATTGTTAACGAAAAGTGGAGAAGTGGAATAATACAACTACATCTTCCTTTTCCTATCATGTTACGTACTATATTAAAAAAAAGTTCTAATTTTGCATATTAATTTTAACGGACGGAAGTATTCCATTGTTGTGAAGGTAACATTCAATTCTAGTACACAACAAATCTAAAAGTACGGTGTCCCAAATAAGTATTTTTTTTCAATTTCAGACTACATTATTTACTCTAGTTAACTTCCTATAATCGACGTTTAAGTGTTAAAGGTGCCCAACAGAGCAGAAAGATTGTTATTTAAGAATATAATATAATTTTGTTTTCAAACGCATCACTCACATCGTTTAACTAATGATTGATTGTAATCAACATTGATACACGTACGTACGACTTATTTGCCAGTGGCTAAGGTAGAAAACTTTCAATTGATTCTTATCGATTTATTATACTTAAATTATCACAATTTATTTTCATTTAGTGTTAACATATAGACAATTGATAGACAGTGTTTGAAAACAATTTAGTGAATGTTTTAAATAGATCCTAAAGTAGGACTCTTGTATTATAAACAGGTTGTCCAATTATCTTAACTTACGACTATCTTTTGCATCAAGTGGATGCCTTTCCAAATACTTTTTTTAACCACAATTATTAAAACGATTTTCAGTAAAAGTACTTTCCTAACAAAGTATGCAAATAATTTTCTAGATAGAACAATTTTTAAGAAAGAGTTCTTTTTAAATAATGTTTTTAAATAGTGTAGTTCGACAGGAACCAAAAGAACGCAATATTTTTCGAACCAAACTGACTTTTCGATGTAGAGGAGAACAATTGTTAGCGCTCTCTACAACCCAAAATATTGTAGGGACTAAACAGACATATTTTACTAAATACATAAGTTTAAATTACTGCTCTAATCTGGTGAACATGAAGATAGAACAGTGGCCAGGAAGTTTGCTTGCATTGAATGTTTGAATGCGAATATCTCGCAACTGGAGCGGTATATCGATATCAAACATATGTAACATTTCCTTTAAAAATAAGCAGGAAATCAGACTGTTTATTGAAAATTGCGATAAGTGGTTGCATACAAAATTATTATGAACGATTGTTACTCAAAAGGCGTACCTAGCGCACTCTATTAGCAACCTTAGAACTAAGCTCGGACTTTTCACCATAAAAAACCCCCAATTTGTTAATTTTCTTTAAAAAATTCACTAATGGGGAGATCCCGACTTTTGAATTTTTGAAAAAATGTATTCAAATGAGCGTCAACCAGACCCCGTAGAACACATATTCAATTTCAATGTTTATATGTATATATGTATATATATATATATATATGTATATATATATATATATATATATATATATATATATATATATATATATATATATATATATATATATATATATATATATATATTAGGCCGATTTTAATCAAATTTGGTAAGTACGTTCCTTTTGCAAGTGGATTAGATAAGTTGGTTAGCCAGGTAAATCGGGCTCATTTTTTCCAGAAAAGTTTGTGTATTCTTTCGGAAATTTTTTATATCTCCGGAAATAACAAAGTTGTGGCAACCAAACCATACGCGGTTTATATCATAAAAAGTTAACTATGTAACAAAATTTAGAACTGTAAGTTAAAGGACAAAAAAGTTATAGGCATTTAAAGAAAAAAAAATGAGATTTTCTTCATAAAGCGGCAAAGTCGCGATTTGTAACGTCTAAATTGGGAATATTTAAACAAAGAACCTGTAACGAATACGGGTTACGCAGAGGAAAATGTAGCAAGAAGAGTGTTTTACAAACCCTTGATTTTAAGCTTCAACCGCTCTTCATTTTACTAAAATATTTCCAGGAAATTCATTTTAAATAGACCCTTTCTCTAATGCTTTGGCAATAGTTTTAGTTATAGAGTTTATCGTTTAATGATCTATAATTTTTAGCGAATTTCCGTAAAAAAATTCGCTAATCAGGAGACCGTCACTTTTAACTTTTAAAAATATTTCTTCAAATGAGCTCGATCTAGGCCCCCTAGAACCCAAAATCACGAGTTAGTTACAGTTTTTAGCTATTTTCATATATACAGGGTGATTCATTTTTCCGGTAAAGCTCTCTATATCCGTTATTATACAAGATACGAGAAAAAAATGTGTCCGTTAATTATAGGGTGTCTTGAGCTGCATCTTATAAAATTATTTTTACTTTCACAGGGTTGCCTACAAGTCGTCGGTGATACAAATTTTCTTTTTTTTTTAACCAAACACACCTTATTATAATGCATTTTTGCATTTTCCATCGAAATATAAGGCGTGTTTGCAAGAAAAGAAATTCGGGACGCAGCAAGTCCGTTATGGTAGCAAACTTTCTTTAAATGCTTTAAATTCCAATAGCTCAATTTGCTATTAACTTAATGTTCGTTGGCCAGGAAACCTGTTTTTTCGGCATTATGTTTGTACATTTTCCAACAATAAAGTTATTTTGATAAAATATGCTACATTGTTTTTACTATATAGGTGATACTGGTAACCAAATTTGATGCCTGCGTTCTTAAAAAAATACATATTTGCTATTAAAAGCATTTTTATGAAAATTCACTATCATAACGCACTTGCTGCGTCCAGACTTTTTCTGATTTTTCACGTCATTCCAAATTATGAAATAAATAACTCAGATCAATCTCTAACACCCTGTATATCTTAAACGAGCAATATTTTGTTAAGACATATTTGGCTAATTTTCACTATTTACATGACAAATCTAGTTACACTGTGGCCCAATCAGTACGGACCACACTGTATATAATATAATACAACTAAAAACTAGGCTAGCTTTTTATCATTAAAAAAATCCCCCACAATATAGTAATAGAAAGTGTTTCAGTGCAGCTACTGAAGAAGCCAGCAGCTATGGTTGGCGAAACGTCTAGCAATCCACTGAGTGAGTTCGACTACCGCCAAACAGTCCGGAAATAATTTTGTATTCCAAAGCGATATTCGTTTGCTTCAAACTAAAAAAGATCAATGCATATTATTTGGCAGAGCTGTTCCAAAAAGTCCATAGTTCAATTTCATCAATTAAAAAAGCACAATCTGGTTTCTGTACCGTAGGAATCTGACCTTATCAATCTGATAACTTTACCGAAGACAATTTTACACCGGCTTTTCATTACACCACTGCAACTGAATTTGAACAGAAGAGAAGACAGTGGAAAATCCTAATTCTTCTTCTACAACAAAAAAATACTACTCTGAATGAAGCTTCTAAATCAAGCTCTAGACCAGATGAACCAGTTGACCCTGTTCCTATCATTTTATCTTCAAGATTCATGGTAGGAGCTGATGTTTCAGTTAAAGAAAACAAGATTGTCTAAAACTTAACATCATCGAAAACAAATAGAAAGCGGAAATACTGACATTAACCCCAAACAGAGAAAAATCAGAAATTACGGAGTTTAAGAAGAATTTGGGATAAAAGAACTTGAAGATGAAAATAAAAGGCAAGCAGAAGGACAAGACGAAACCAAAAAAAAAACAAGGAAAGACCATCGTGAAACCTTCAAAATCGAATCCAGTATTGATTATAGTAGACAATCATTCCAGCAGCCAGTGTTATAAGCAAAAAGGAACGATGTTCCTGACTATTCCTCCTCACACTTCTGACAGATGGCCAGTCTTTGCCTCTAACTTTATTATTGTCCTTTAAAAGCATAATTCAATCAACAAACTGATATTTATTTGCTTTACACTGAAAAGATCAATGCATGTGATTTAGCAGAGCTATTCTAGATAGTTGAATGAAGTTTTTGGACCAGGCCTAGACCAGACGGATCATATGAGTCTGTCCCCTCTACTTCATCTGCAAAATTAATAGTGAGCGCTGAAATTTAACACAGGAAAACAAGAGTAGCTAAAATTCAACACAATACAAAAAAATCGCAAATACTGACATGAGCCCCAAATAGATAAATTTTAGAACTATCGGAGGCTAAGAAGAATGCGGGAAGAATAACTTAAAGGAGAAAATAGAGGGTGAACAAAAGGAGAACACGAAGCCAAACAAACAGCGACATTGTGAAACCTTCCAATAAGAATACAAAAAAAATCTCGGGACGCAGCAAGTGCGTTATGGTAGTGAATTTTCATAAAACTATTTTTTAATAGCAATAATGTGTGTTTTTTTAAGAAAGCAGGCATCAAATTTGGTTACCAGTATAATCTATATAGTAAAAACAATGTGCCATGTTTCATCAAAATAACTTTATTGTTTGAAAATGTAAAAAAAATTTCCGAAAGTAAACTTAAAGTGTTCCCGAAAAAACTCGTTTTTTGGTCAACCTTATAGGTTAATAGCAAATTGAGCTATTCAAATATTAAGCATTTGATCAAAATTCGCTACCATAACGGACTTACTGCGTCCAGAATTTTTGTTCTTACAAACATGCATTATATTTCGATGGAAAATACAAAAATGCAATAACATAAGGCGTGTTTGATTAAAAAAAAAAAAGAAAATTTGTATCACCAACGACTTATGGGCCACCCAGTGATTGTAGAAATAATTTTATAAGATGTAGTTTAAGACACCCTATAATTAATACATACAATTTTTTTTCATATCTGGTATAATAACAGATATATTGAGCTTTATTGATTTTTTTTACGAAAATTCTACAAAAATTATATACTATTAACGATAAACTCTATAGCTAAGACTACTGCCAAGCGTCAGAGAAAGGGTCTATTTGAAATGAATTTTCTGGAAACATTTTATTAAAATGAAGGACAATGACGGTTGAAACTAAGACTTCAGGGTTTGTAAAACATTCTTCTTGAGACATTTTATTTCCATAGCCCGTATTAGATTCAAGTTCTTTTCCTAAATGTTGCCAATTTTGACGTTTAAATCGCAACTTTGGCGTCTTGTGAAAAACCCCAATTTATTTTTGTTTAAATGCCTATAACTTTTTTGTCTTTTGACCTACAGAGCTAAATTTTGGTAGGTAACTTGCCTATAATGATATAAACCCGCGTATAAAATTTGGTTGCCCTTACTTTGTTAATTTTGGAGATATAAATTTTTTTCGAAAGAAAACACAAAATTTTCCGGGAAAATCTCGTCGGATTTTCCTGGATAACGAACATATCCAAGCCACTTACAAAAGTAAGGTACTCACCAATTTTGACGTTTAAAATCGCGATTTTGACGTTTTGAGGAGAACCCAAATTTATTTTTCTTTGAAAGCCTGTAACTTTTGTGTCATTTAACCTACGGAGCTTAATTTTGGTAGGTAACTTGCCTATAATGATATAAACCCGCGTATGAAATTTGATTGCCCTTACTTTGTTAATTTTGGAGATATAAATTTTTTTCGATTTTTTTCGAAAGAAAACAAAATTTTCCGGGAAAACCTCGGCGGATTTTCCTGGCTAACGAACTTATCCAAGCGAATTGCGAAAGGAAGGTATGTGCCAAATTTTATCAAAATCGGTTCATTATTTTTTTAGTTATAGGTGTGACACATAAATATATATATATATATATATATATATATATATATATATATATATATATATATATATATATATATATATATATATATATATATATATATATATATATATATATATATATATATATATAAACATATAAAGTCTGAAACTGACCTCGGATTTGGGTTCCGGAGGTCCTAAATAGCGCTCATTTGAAGAAATTTTTTCAAAATTCGAAAGTCGAGATCTCCTCAATAGTGAATTTTTTAAAGAAAATTCACTAAAAGGTTGTTAAAAGACAGATAATTGCGGAGAGTGGCTAAGATACGGAAATTGATGAACAAATGTGTCCGGTTTGTGACGCGGGAGCAAGAAAAATGAACTGTGATACCAGTCCTCAATTGGTGAACGATGAGTCCATGCTTTTTGCAATGGAGCCAGCTCCCCAGAAGGATACATTTGTAATTTTTGTGATTGCTGATTCTTCAGCTATGACCTTTTTCTGTTCTTTTGAAATATATTATGATGTTCTAATTAATGCTGCTGTTAATACATTTATTTATAGTCTTATTAATTTTCGTCTCATGTTATGCACACATTTGCTACCATACTAGCACACAATAAACCAACACGTGCGCACCAATATCCGCATAAGTAAGATTATCCTGCATAAATTAACTTTTTACTAATTTCGTTCCTCAAAATACAGTTTAATGTTTATATAAAAATGGTCAGGGGTAGTTATACGTTGCAGAATGCCATTGACAAATTTCAGGTTTATAATGCCAATGGTTTGAGAAATATGAACTTTTTGCGCACAATTCATGCACTCTCTCCTACTATTAAATATGTTTTAAAGTTTGTCCCTGTTAATAGATTCCATCCACAAAATTTTACGCAACTTGCATCTAAATCCACTAGTCTTGTCATCTAGAAAGCGAATCTGCTTTGTATTCAAAGCATTTTTACGTTATTTAACATTTTGATGTACATTGGCAAACCAGTTGCGGTAGAACGATAATACGAGCTTATTTTGTGTTCCCACGCAATGATCTGGATTAAAACCTTTGTAATATTATTTTTAGAAACAAGGAATTGATAGCCGACTGTTGCATAAATGTTATATCTTAAAGATTGTAGTTACGTAACTATAACTAGTCTAACATTAAAATAATAACTCTTAAGAGTCGGCTAAACGTGTGATTAACTAAGAAATTATGGGTTCATCCAATTTTTATTATCATTACTATTTTCGATATAACATTTAAGGAGGTTAATTACGATTTACTGGTAACAAGATGTGGTAAAAGTTACTAAACTATATTGGCAAGAGATTATTTCCACTTTTCAGAGCCCACATGTAGAGGTTTATAACGTAACTACTAATTTTGTTCTATTCCATTAGTTTTTATTTAACGTCCACCTATTTTCGCGTCTATCGTCAGTCACTGTTGCCAAAAAACAGTTTCTGAATATCTTGGTAATATTTTTGTCATTTCTAGCACCTTGTCTGTCATTTTCTCCAGACCCACATTTCAAAAGTTTAAGTTCACCTTTCCGGCTTATACAAAATTGTACTGTGACCGAATTTTTTTCTCAGGTCCATTCCCATGTTCTTCCATTTTTAATACATTTACGCATTTATGCGTAGTGATACGCAGTACGTGTACGTGGTCCATTCCCATGTTCCTCAATTTTTAATACATTTACGCATTTATGCGTAGTAATATTTCCAATGTACGTGAATATTTTTAATTGGTCAGCTTTATATTACTTCCACAATCTGATCCTTACTTATCTTATTTTTTTGTTTTCTTCATATTAATTTTTAGTTTTGTCCAACACACAGAGAATACTTTGTATTTTTTTCGTTCTTCGAACCAGCGTTGTCGTTACCTAATGCAAAAAAAAACATTGTCCGCTTACTTTTAAATCCACTGTCTTTTTCGTTAGCTCATTTATAAAATATTTTATAAACTAATAATTAGAGAAATACGGCGATAATGGGCATAGTTGCAGTATATCTTTTCTTATATTACCTTCAACTTCATATCCGTTATAAATTTTTTGTATACCAAAAAATACATATACATTTCATAAAAAATATATCTTTATTATAACCAAGAAACAAAAAAGGAATCAGGCAAGACTATGTGCTCTGAAGACATAATAATAAAAAAGTCTGTACGTAGCAAATGGTATTTAATTTTCATACAAATATTTTTAATGGCAAATATGTCTTTTTTTAATGAAAGACATCAAATTTGATATAACCTATATAGTAGAAACAATGTACCATCTTTTATCAAAATAACTTTGTTTGAAAAAGTACCAAAATTTTCCGAAAATAAACAAAATGTTCCCGAAAAAAACAGGTATGATTTTCCTAGCCAACGAACCTCTTCAAGCTATTTATACACTCGCCAAGATATAATTATCCAGGAAAAGCTTTGAGACAAAAATTCAACAAAAAAATGCATGAAAATTTTAAACAATTTCTTTCACGAAAATTCGCCATTTTCTTTAAAAAAATTGACGTCACACGAAAATCAATTTTTTTTACGAAAATTTTCTAAACAATTATTTTTCTTGAAAATGTGAAATCATCTTTGTACAATAACTTATTAAACATTAATTATTAATTACAAATACTACACAGAATCTTACAAAAATGATTCCTACGCAAACACCAAAAAATTTGCCAAACTATTTTTTACACGAAAGTAATTCATAAAAATTAAATTATATAGGTACCTACTAAATTTGTAATAAACATTAAAAAAGAAAAGAAAATGCAATAAAGGTATCTTTCTAACTTTTCACGAAAATTTAAACGGAAGTAGAGAAAACATAAGCGCAAAAATACTTATATTTTCATGATACAAGGTGTCAGAAATAGGAACGATATTTAAGTCTGTCACTTTGAGGTTTCATTTGATATATGTGAAAACAATTTATCAACTACTCTTATATATTAGGAAAATGTGAACATAGATAATCCTATCCAATTAATTATTTCCTACCATTTTATACCATGGTTAATTGAAATATTTTAACAATTTTCTTAAAAAATTCGCTAAATAATCAAAATCTGTTCAGTTATTAGAACTGAATTAAAAACTGTTTTTTTAAACTAATCCCTACATGAATCATGCTACACGATTATAAATGTAAATACATATTTACAAAACTATAGGGTCCTTAGGTATGGGAGTGTTATACAAAAGTTGAAGCAGAGGGCATTGCCTTTACCCCTGAAACACAAAATACACGTAGTTCCATTTGAAAAAAATTAATTACGGCAATTTGAATTTTTCAAATTCAGCCACAATTTGAGAGTGCCTGTATATGACATTTAAACGAAGACTTCTCAGACCTCTTAATGATAAGCTAACTGAGGTTTTATAACTGGATTGTATATATATATATATATATATATATATATATATATATATATATATATATATATATATATATATATATATATATATATATATATGAAAGACAAATTTTAATTAAGAATTTTTCAAAAACTTTTGAGCATGTGAGAAAAAGTTTAATACAAAGTATGACCTCCACGTTGAATAATTACAGCTCTACGTCTATTGCTCATAGACAAAATGAGATTGTCAAGGTCTCCTTGTAGTAAACGTGCCCACTCTGCTGTCTGAA
The DNA here is from genome assembly GCA_964006375.1 of Tillus elongatus. Classification (NCBI taxonomy): domain Eukaryota; kingdom Metazoa; phylum Arthropoda; class Insecta; order Coleoptera; family Cleridae; genus Tillus; species Tillus elongatus. The sequence goes on from OZ023263.1 coordinate 160,360,972, forward strand.
GCTCCTGGAATGTAAAACGCATTGTGGATGTTGCGCATATGTGGCATAATTCTTTGTTGAAGCATATCCTAGACATGTTCTATCGGATTCAGGTCCCGGAATTATGCTGGCCATGGTGAAACTTCAATTCCCGCGTCATCCAGCCAGTTGGTTACGATGCGCGCGGTATATTGACGGGCATTATCATGCAATAGGTGGAAGTTTTGACCAACAGCGCCTGCAAATGGACGCACGATGGGTTAAAGAATGGTATCCAGATAGAGCTGAGGTGCTAAGATGCGATTTGGAAAACCGAGTTCGGTTCTGCCACCAATAATTATTCTGCCCCATGCCATTATTGTACCACCTTTGTATGGGTACACTTTCTGAAAATGTTTTAAGCGTTCCGCATTTCCAGATCGTCTCCACACCCTTATTCGACGAGAATCCGGATGGAAACAAACCTAGATTCGTCTGTGAATACAACTGTAGCCCAGTTATCTGCAGACCAGTTCAGATAATTTTGACACCAGTCCAATCTTGCAGCGCCATTGCCTCTGGAAATAGGTGGACATCTGAGTGGACGTGTACTAGAGAGGTTTGCTTCGTGAAGATGATTTCTTACATTATCTCGGCTAATGGTTACATTATTCGCCCTTTGCAGAGTCGTAATCAATTCAGGTGCCGCAATTGTAGGCTGCCTTCTGGCAGTTAAACGTAAAAATTTATCCTGACCTGCCGCCGTAGAGGGTCCTCGTACTGGACGTTGCCGGGCCAGACTGCCAGTTTCCCTAAAGCGCCTCCATAAACGACTTGTCACACTTTGGAAAACCCCCATCCGCTCAGCTACTTCATTCTGCCGCATGGCCGCTTGAAGAAGCCCTACCGCTCGTCTAAAGCCAAATGTCGCCGTTCCATGGTAATGCAGCCACTAAACAATAACTGAAGAATGACTGAATTCGAAACTAAATTCACCGGTACATATGAAAATTATACTTTTATGATATATCGGGTTTTTTAAATTTTGATATGATTTTAACTTTTCGTTTTATATTGAGTGATTTATTAAATACATACACCGTGAGAGCAATTTGACCGATTCCAAAATCAATTTGTTCCCTTTTTTGTATTATTTAAAAATATCCCTAGACTTTTCCGATATATATATATATATATATATATATATATATATATATATATATATATATATATATATATATATATATATATATATATATATAACCACACACACACACACACACACACAAGAAAATGAAAATAACTGCTGGCTGCAAGGAGATACATTGTTGTGACGCAAGACCACATTGCCTTTAGAATATGATGATGATGGCAAATGAATTGCGTTTCACAAATGTGTACTGATCAGTGGATACCACAAATGCTACACTTTACATAAGCACACTAGTTATAATATCTAACAGAGCAAAATAATTACTACTTCCTGCATGTTGAATTTTGTTACTAAGCTTAAGCAACTCATAATTTATGGAAAAAGCAATCGACAAAATTTAAAATCTTAGCGTTCAAAACTTTCCAATCTCCTTGCCTTGTGCATAAAAAATAGTGCTGCAAATTGGATCATAACTTCCACATAGCTGTGATAATTTATTCTCTGTAGAAAGACATTCTCATGGAATGAATTTAAGGCCCATCACTTGACCACAAAGAAAATATTTGTACTCCTGTACCCATAAACTTTTAAAACGTTATATTACTCGACTTTCATTGCAAAAATATCAATTTTCACCAAATCGTCCATTATCTATCCCCTACCAGCAGAAGAGATCTTACCTTAAAACAATTCGAAGCGTTCCTTTGTCGGGTGCTAACTGGATACGAAATTGGAAGATATCTCAGTTCGTTCGAAAGTTATTGCGCCTATTAACAGATAGGAATATATACCGACAGACCGACCAACCGAGAGACAAAAAAATTTTCGTTCCAGAATCAATTTTTCTAATGTTTTGAGGCTTTTTACGCCTTTTTAGCAAAAAAAAATTCGAAATTTTTGTTAACAATATTACACCCCCACACATTCAAACCCTAATTTCATTTCAGCACAGAATACCAGATTTTTAATGAAATTAAAAGTTTTCTAATAAATAAACCCTAAAACGTTATATTACTCGAGTTTTAACGAAAAAATATCAATTTTCACCAAATCACCCCTATTCACCCTTACCCCCTGAAGCGATTTTACACAAAAACAATCCGAACCGTTCGGTTGGGTGATAACTATATACCACATTTGAAGACGATATCTCAATTCGTTCTAAAGTTATCTTGGCTACAACCAGACAGACATACAGACCGACAGACATAAAAAATTTCGTTCCCAAATCATGTTTTCTATATGTTTTGATACTTTTTACGACGTTTAAGCAAAAAAAAATTGAAATTTTTGTCGCCGATGCGGTACTTCCACACGTTGTGACTATGTGGAAGTAATAGATAAAGCTAGTGACATTAGTTTTCGTAATGTAGGTAAAGTATATAAATTTCCTCGTTACAAGAAACCTTAGTATAAGAAAATTATAATTAAAGCATTGCGGGTGTACTCACGTAAGTCGAGAACAATTTAAAGATTACAAATTACATTTGTGTAACTACAGTGTGATTAATTATCTTTTGTAATGGCAGGATTCGTCCTTATAGTAATTAAGTTTGCACACGTTGTCTTAATCACCACCAATGTTTCGATTTTATTACCATTCTAGTATCTGTGACTGGTTGTTACCTGATAAATTAATTAACATTCGTTTTCCTTTTCAAAGCAATTTGTAATTTTTTTCTGTAATTAATTATTGGCTGGTAGGCATTATCTAGAACTACTACATACAGTTCAAGTAGCAACCTTAACACTGCTTACCCTATCAGACATAAAAAGTTCTATTAAAAACGTCGATACTATGTAAAAATAGTGCTGCAAATTGAATCATAACTTTCACATAGCTGTGATAATTTATTCGCTTCAGAAAGAAATTGGCATGGAATTAACTTAGGGCCCATTACTTGACCACAAACAAAATATTTGTATTCATGTACCCATAAACTTTTGAAACCTTGTATTACTCCGGTTTTATTGAAAAAATGCCAATTGTCACCAAATCACCCATTATATATCCCCTGCCCACTGAAGCGATCTTATCCAAAAACAATTCGAAACGTTCCTTTGTCTGGTGCTAACTGGATACCAAATTTAAAGATTATATCTGAATTCGTGCGAAAGTTATTGCGCCTATTAATAGACAAACGTACATGCCGACAGACCGACCGACCGACAGACAAAAACATTTCGTTCCAGAATCAAGTTTTTATGTGTTTTGAGACATTTTATGCCGTTTTGGCAAAACCATTTTTTGAAATTTTTGTCAAAAATATTCCACCCCCACACATTCAACCCCTAATTTAATTTCAGCACAGAATACCAGATGTTTGATGAAATGAAAAGTTTTCAAATAAATAAACCCTAAAACGTTATATTACTCGAGTTTTGACGAAAAAATGTTAATTTTCACCAAATGGCCCCCAATTCAGCTCCGACCCCCTAAAGCGATTTTACCCAAAAGCAATCCAAACCGTGTTTTCTATATGTTTTGAGGCTTTTTACGCCGTTTTAACAAAAAAAGAAATTTCGAAATTTTTTTGAACAATATTCCACCCCACACATTCAACCTCTAATTTAATTTCAGCACAGAGTAGCAGAAGTTTGATGAAATTAAAAGTTTTCTAATAAATCAACCCTAAAACGTTATATTACTAGAGTTTTTACGAAAAAATGTCAATTTTCACCAAATCACCCCCAATTCATTCCCTACCCCTTAAAACGATTTTACCCAAAAATAATCCAAAGCGTTAGTTTGTCTAACTGTATACCAAATTTGAAGACGATATCTCAATTCGTTCTAAAGTTATCCTGGCTACAGACAGACAGACACACAGACCGACAGACAAAAATTTTCGTTCCCAAATGATGTTTTCTATATGTTTTGACCCTTTTACGACGTTTAAGCGAAAACAAATTTTTGAAATTTTTGTCGCCGATGCGATACTTCCACACGTTGTGACGATGTGGAAGTAAAATTCCACTAGGAATTAAATCGTTTGTATAACTTTTTAATTCTTAAATTTCGTCGAGACTTCAACCTCCCTAGAGGGTCAGTACTTTTGTGTATACGAGGAGGTGTATTGCCAAGTCCTTAGCTTATAATAGAAAACGCAATAATTTTTTAAAACAAAATTTGATTTATTCAAAACATAATCTCCTCTAAGACTTGCTCCTTTAGCAAAACGTTCATAAAGTAATTCTAAACCCTTTAAAAAATAGTGCTGCAAATTGAATCATAACCTCCACATAGCTCAGATAATCTACTCTCCTCAGAAAGACATTTTCATGAAATGAATTTAGGGTCCATGATTTGACCACGAAGAAAATATTCGTATTTTTTTACCCATAAACTTTTAAAACGTTATATTACTCGAGTTTTAACGAAAAATTTCAATTTTCACCAAATCGCCCCTTATTTATCCTCTACACCCTGAAACGATCTTACCCAAAAATAATTCGAAGCGTTCCTTTCTAGGGTGCTAACTTGATACGAAATTTGAAGATGATATATCAATTCGTTCGAAAGTTATTGTGCCTACTAACAGACGGACATACAGGCCGATAGACCGACCGACAGACCAAAAAAAAATCTCGTTCCAGAATCAATCCTATATGTTTTGAGACTTTTTTCGCTGTTTTAGCAAAATAAATTCGAAACCCCTGTCACCGATATTCTACGCCCACACATTCAACCCCTAATTTAATTTCGGCACAGAATACCAGATGTTTGATGAAATTGAAAGTTTTCTAATAAGCAAACCCTAAAACGTTGTATTGCTCGAGTTTTAACGAAAAAATTTCAATTTTCATCAAATCACCACCCATTCATCCCCTAACCGCTGGAGCGATTTTACCCAAAAACAATCCGAACCGTTTGTTTGTCGTGTGATAACTGTATACCAAATTTCAAGACCATATCTCAATGCGTTCTAAAGTTATCGTGCCTGCAAACAGAGACATACAGACCGAGAGACAAAAAATATGTTTGTTCCCAAATCATGTTCTTTATATGTTTTGACACACAAATTTTTGAAATTTTTGTCGGCATGCCATATGTATTTCCACACGTATTGACGATGTGGAAGTAATTATTCATATTGATCTTCAAACCATACCACAAGCCCAGATACGACTGTCGTTTGTCGAAAATCGTTTACTTTCAAATTTGTCTTAGCTTTGCGAATAAATAATAGGACATGTGGTCAACCAATTGAAAACCACTTTTAGTGAATTGTAGAAAAAATTCACTAATGGGGAGATCGCTATATATATATATATATATATATATATATATATATATATATATATATATATATATATATATATATATATATATATATATATATATATATAAAGTCTAGAGATCCTGTGAAAATTGTTTCCTATGTTTTATTTGCCGTTTGTCATTCAATTTATTTTGATTGAACTTGTCTATCATAGTTACCATGGCTTCCTTTCTTTTTTGCATAAATTCTGTTCATAACATAAATTAAAACTTCTGTGAAATAGTTGATAATTATTATTTTTTGATGAAATTTGGTAGGTAACAGTTTTGAAGAATCGCGAATCCAGTGACGTGCTTATTTTTCCTAAAACCAACCCCAAAGCTTTTTAATATTTTTTCACACATGAAAATTGTTTTAGTGGGCAGTGATCAAATGGTGTAGAAAAACTTTTCGCAGGATCTACATTTTCTTTTTTTTTTGAGATATCGTTAAAAAATCGCGTTATAAATACAAAACTTACAGGGGTGTTTCCATATTAGAAGGGCCACACAAACAAACTCCTCTGAAACAGTTAATAACTCTTCTTTTTTGATAAAATTTGGTATATATATATATATATATATATATATATATATGTTTTGAGGGATGCCGAATACAGTGGCGTACCTATTTTCTTCCTAAAAACTATTCTAACCCTTTCACGATTTTTTGACATAGAAAAACTGCATTAGTAGGCCTTGGTCAGATGACATAGATATCAATTTTTGCAGCATTTATAGAGTTTTTCATCTTATATCTTTTGAGGGTTTGCTCATCAAAATCGAGTTATAAATAGAAAAGTTACAGGGGTGTTTGCATCTCAAATGGGCGACACTGTATACGTATCACACCGATAGCTCAAAAAATTATGGGCCGAATTTCATTAAATTTGGCAGGTACCTTTCTTTTGTAAGTGGCCTCGATAAGTTAAATCGGATTAGGTTTTCCGGGAAAATTTTGTATTTTCTTTCGGAAATAATGTTATCTCCCAAAATAACAAAGCTATGGTAACCAAATTTAGTACGTAGGTTTATGTTTCAAAAAATAAACCTTTCACCAAAATTTAGATCCATATGGTACAAGAAAAAAAAGTTATAAGCATTTAATTTTAAAAATGTTTGGTGCTAGAACATTTCTATGAAAACTCACTACCATAACGCACTTGCGGCGTCCAGGCTTTTATTACTTTAACGGCTGTAGCATCTTATACCATTAGTGCAATCAGTACCAATATATTATTATTTTAAAATTTCCAGATAGTCAACTTCTGGCCCATCCAGTAATAGAACCTCGTACCTCCTGCTTTGTAGGCTGGTGCCTAGCGACCTGGGCTAGGAGGGCGCGAAAGGCAGTGTGCAAATAAATAAATAAAATTTTAATGCATTACTATATATCAACATAATAAAATGACATCACATATTCAAATCGCCACGGAAACGTTCAATCGGTGCGAATTTATGATTATTGCAAATATACATTTTGGTCAACTTTTACTATATTTCAAATAAAACACACGACTTTACTACAGTCACTGTTGTCCTCTTAAATATTCGCTTTGTTTTATTTGTGGACTAAACACACCTTTCCGTCAATGCGAAATCTAGTGAAACTAAAAGCTGAATAATAATAATGCTTACAACGGCATGTCTGATTTCTATAATTTGCAATGGCCATTATCTACATTCTGGCACTGTAATTGCATTGTTGCCAGAAAACAAAACAAGAGAACGATGAATTAATCAGTCTTGGCGCTGCATTATAGCAAGGAAAAGCTACAATTGTATTCCAATTTCAAGTAAGAGAAGATAACGGAAACATTAGAGAATAATAAGGCGGAAGTAACAATTTCAAAATGTCTGATACTAGTTGTATTTACTTAAGCGAAAATAGTGTTTGAAGGAAATAACTAGACATTTTAACTAGATGCAATAACATCTTTTGTTTTCAATATTGAATATCACTAGTTCGAAAGAGTTACTAAGTATTGTGTGTGCATGTACTGACTTAAGAAAAATCCGAAAATCCAGTAAGAGTTGATCAATTTTAATACAATTTATACGTAATTTGTATTTAATGAAACTTAAAAAATGATTACATTTTTAAACGAAGACAATAAAAAATAAGAAAGTATTTAATAATGAGTGGGCCCGCCGCGGTCTCTTAGCAATTCGATGCTTACTCGAGGCATGCTTGAAATTAAATTTATGGTATCCTGAGGAATCCAGGCTTCTTGAATTCGGTGACGATGGTCGACTAGGTTATTTGGTGGTCGGGGTAAATCACCCAGTCGATTGCCTATCATATCCCACACATTTTCGATTGGTGACAAGCCTGGAAATAGAAAGGACCATGGAAGCAGGGCTACGTTATTTTCTTGCTAGAACCTTGTAGTAACCCTTGATGTATGAGGACGTACGTTGTCTTGTTGGAAAAGAGGTTGAATTAACTCTAGTAGGTATGGCAGTGCAACAGTCTGCAGTACGTTACGTATCTAATCAGTTGCATTCAAATTTATGTCAATAAAAACTAGAGGTAACCTGCTCTGTGTGTTATCGCACCCCATGCCATCACCCCCCGTGAAAGGCCTGTATGCCGTTCCACAGCCAATTCAAAATTTCTGCGTTCTTCACGTTATCGTCTTACTCTTCTGCGACCATCTTAGACCCTGACAGAATCGGGGTTCCTCAGAGAACACAATGTAAGACACAATGTCAGAGAACAAAACATAATGTCAAACACGTCTTTTTTTTTAAAGAAATGCATCAAATTTGGTAGAAAGTTTCACCTTTACAGTAGAAACCATGTGCCATATTTCATCAAAATAACTTTATTGTTTGAAAACGTAAGCAATTTTTACGAAAATAAACTTAAAATTCACCCGAAAAAACTGGTCCGATTTTCCTGGCCAAAGAGCCTATTCAAGCAATTTACACAAAAACTGTCAGCACCTGTCAAGATATAATTATTCACAAAAAGGTTTTTGACGAAAATATTCAAAAAATGTGCATGAAAATTAGCGCCCAATTCTTTCGCGAAAATGTGCAATTTTTTTCCAATATTTATCAAAAACTTTTTTCACGACAATTTGATAACAATTTTTTCACGTGAATTCGCAAACATGTTTTTACAACAATAGTTACTAGAGATTAGAAAACTGTTTATGGAAATGCGCTACCATAACCCACTTGCTACGTCCGAACTCTTGCTACTAAATATTGATTATCGATTTATTACCTAAAGAGAGGGATTTTTCAATTTTATTTTTATTTTATTTCATCAAAATCGGCCTACTAATTCTTATCGGTGATATATATATATATATATATATATATATATATATATATATATATATATATATATATATATATATATATATATATATATATATATATATATATGTAAGAGGGGGGCAGTGCTCTATGAGAATTAACTTTATATACTCTGTTACTTCTATGGTCACCGGCATCTTGTAAAAGTGTGTTGGTAACAGCGAACACTCTGGAATTATATTTCTAGAAGGGACCAGAAGTGACAAGTGTAGAACAATGTAGAAGGTCTAGAATCTCTATGGACAGTATAAATAGACGAACCGCGTGTAGAGTAGGTCAGTTCAGTATTGAGATAGGTTGATGCAGAATAAGTGATCATAGAGTATTAAGCGAATCAGTGTAGTGAATAGAGGCGAGAATAAACTATAGACATCAATGACCTCCTCTCTAGCACATCCAACCCAGTTCACAGTTACGTGGACGACAGCACCCTCCACTCAAATATACAATATTCTAAGCCTGTCTCTTTAGCCCAATTAGATGAGGATCGCAGACTCATGGAGGGTTCTATCTCTGTGGATCACAAAAAAATATTAGACCGGGGAAGTAGAAATCTTGTACAATTCAACCCCAGCAAATCACAGTCTTGCTTTCTTTCTCATAAGAGATACACCAGCCCTAGACCCATCACAATAAACAACCAAGTTATTCAAAGTAATGAGTCCTTTTCACTTGTTGGCATCTCTGTGGATCGAAATCTCAATTGGCACCAACATGTCGCATCAATTGCAGAAGCGGCTGCTAAGAAATTAGGTTTCCTCTTCCGGGCTCGCAAATACTTTCAGCAGCTAATCTCTATACTTTATATACTTCACAACTAAGACCAAACCTCGAATATTGCCCCACATCTGGGGTGCTGTTGCCGCTTCTACACTCGCTATCCTGGACTCCATTCAGAAGAGAGCTATACATCTCATCGGTGACCCTACCCTCACTTAAAGGCTGCCATCGCTTGCCCACCGACGTGCCGTTGGTGACCGCTCTCTTTTATAGATATCTGCACGGGCACTGCTCAGAGGAGCATCGAACATCTTGTTATGCCCGCTCTTTTGTCCCGAGGACTTCCAAGTTGTGGAATTCCTTGCCGGCACATGTTTTTCCTTCTCCCCCGAACCTCCAAACCTTCAAGTCCAGAATTATCAAGTTGCATCTTTCTTCCTTGTCGACACCCACGGTACGATAGTATTTAGGCTGTAAGCCCTCGTGGTGTGTTGTTGATATATAAAAAAAAGTAATAGAAAAATATTTTAGTATGTGTGTTTGTGGTTGGAAAATAGTTGGTTTTAATAAATTAGTAGTTTGAAAAGCTGTGTTTTGTCAGACAACAAATTCAGAACCACGACGAACGTAACAACTGGTGTCAGAAGTGGGATTTTCAAGCAACTAGCGAAAATATTTTCCAGAATATTCGTTGATTAATGTGGTAATTTCTAGAATCTCTGGAAGATCGGTGTCAGCAGTAATTCATAACTGGGTGTTTGATACAGAATAAACTGTGTACCAGCTTTAAGTACGTCTATGCCTAAGACACTTAGCGCAACAGCCAATATGGACACCCAGCTATAGGAATTGCTTAAAGAAATGAAAGAAGAAAGCAGAAAAGAGATGAAGAAGTGGAAGAAGAGCTGAGAAAGAGACGAAGAGGCCAGAAAAAGAGACGAAGAAGCCAAAGAAGAAATGAAAAAAAGAGATGAAGGAGCCAGAAAAAAGTGATGAAGAAACAAAGAAAATTCTGCAAGACCAAGCCAGCAGACTTGACAATATTACTTTATGTGTGGACGAACGTATGATGCAAGTAAAAGGCGACATCTTCCAACAAGTAGAAAGTCGAGTAAGCGGTATCAGCGACGATGTACATGACAAGCTAACGAGTGTGCAAGAGGCATAAGCGGAGGTACAGGAGAAACTGCAATCACTAGAAAAGAATCATGATATCCTAGTCAAGTTAAACATCAGACTCGAAGATACCGACGTCGTAAGAATTAAAGTTTCCACATTTGATGGCTCAGTTCCATGAGATATTTATCTACCCCAGTTCGAAGCCGCTGCTACAGCAAAAGGTTGGGGCGAGAGCGAAAAGCGACCTCGTTAATTGTAGCTCTCAGAGGAGACGCCCTGGATGTGCTACAAGGTATTCCCAGGGAAGAAGAAGAGAGTTTTGACTGCATAAAATATTACCTAGAAGTGAGATTTGGCGACCACCATTTACAACAGCTATATCAAACTCAACTGAAAAGTCGTTGTCAGAAAACGGGCGACAATCTGCAACAATTCGAAGCCGATGTTGCAAGACTAACAAGATCAGCTGACCCCACAGCTCCGGTGAAATTTTTGAACCAGCTGTCGTTGCAAACTTTTATTGATGCCATCAGGGATACCGACACTCAACAAGCGCTGAGGATGGGGAGACATAAAAACTTGAACGATGCTGCCAAGCAAGCTTCAAAAGGCAATGTGAGAGTTCGCATTCGCCAAGACCAAGAAGAAAATAAAACAGATCCATCCAAGGTCAGGTCAGGTCACTAATACACAACTAAGACTTAAATAAAAATTAAAAACAGGGGTTGTCTTTTAAAAAAATGTCGATGAAAAAATTCAATGACCTATCAAAATAAAACATAAAAACGTAGGTTGACTTTAAAAAAAATTGTCGATGACGTCATATTTGAAAAGCAGGAGTGGGAAAAACGTAAATTTTATTCAAAAATGTGTATTTTTGAAAACTAAAGTTGACATTCCCGACCATTTCGTCAAAAAACACAAATCGCTCAACTTTTAATGAATATATTCCATAATTTTGCCGCTCACTGTATATAAACACTGAAACTGATCTAGAGGGGTTAGTTCGCGCTGATAATTGTTAGATAATTTTTTTTCAAAAATTCACTAAAATAAAAAAAATCTCAAAAGAAAATCTGATGTTTTTTTCCAAAAACTTGTATGGTTAGGCAGACTGTATATATTCATAATTCATACAGTTTATTACATATTTACAACGATGAAAAACATTATTAGTATGGATTAGTATCTTTAGAGTCAATAATAAAAAGAAACAATATTCTAAAAAGTCGCCTACTAACACATATTCTTTGTTTATGAAATTTTAAACTAGAAAACAATTACATACCCCAAAACACTCATTAGCATACATACTTATATTATAATTAGCAATAAATAGTTACAAAAAAAACTACCTGCAAAAATAGCACACTGGTCCCAGCGAACAATTTTCAGTCAAAGCAACAAGTAGATCACTATCTCTATGTGCGATGCTCCTACAAGGTTCAGGCGATGCACTAAAACTTCCTGTAGTTTCTTCACTATCACCATCTTCAGGATTTTCAACGTCTGTGTCACTTATGGTGGCTTCTGTGGATTCCAGGCTATTGGCACGTTTTTCTTTATCCGCATCATTATCACTAAGGTCGCAATCTAAATAGTGAAGCCAAAAGAGCGAAGAACGAGTCTCTAAAGAGTCTAACCAAGACGATAACCAATCCGAACTGGTTTTAAAACCGCCATAGTCTAAATCACTTTTAGTCACAATTGCTTCCGTACCCATAATTCTGTATTATCCGTTACATTGATATACTGTAACTAGTCAGTTTCATTTAGTTTTTTATTACGCTTTAAAAGTATTTTAACCAGAAAATTTAAAAGTTTAAGTTAAATATGTATAAAGAGCAGCTCAGAGGAAATGTAATAGCCCGTATGAGTGAATTCATAAAGCTGAAACTTATTAGTGATATCACAAGACAGAAAATGAGCCTTGCCAAATTACATGTAAATAAAAAAATAAAAACAATGTTCATGTGAATAAATTAAATAAATTAAGCGACAATAAGCGTCCTTGGCGTACACCTTTCCTTACTTTAGCTTCAGTTTCACCTCCGCTAATGCTTATTATGGTACTATGATTTTGTGTAGATTGAAAATATTGCACCGATCCAATTAATCCAATTCTCTTTTCATTGTATAAAACAATATTTTCCAATTCGTATTTTGGATTCCAGGTCTACAAAAGCAATATACAGGTTGTGCATAACTAACGCAACAAGACCATAACTTTTGAGCCGAGAGCGGCATAGACAGAAAATTCGTAGGATTGCATAACAGATTATTTGCGACTATTTGGTGGCAATAACGATATTGTTTGAAGCACCCCCTTTTTTTGGAGCATCTTTATATATTATGTACCTTTCTATTTGTAAATAAATATTATTATCATTCATACAATATGCATCTTTTAGCTGTGATTCTTGAATTCCCTATTTCGTTGAAATTATCTTGATAAAAAAAATTTGTGAGTTCATCATTTATATAAAAATCTATCTTCCCCATCAAATTTACAATCGTTGGTAACGGTGTTTCTGATTTTCTTCCTCTGAGCCAAAATTTTGTGCCTTATCTTCAGTGATACACATTTGACGACAAGTAGTTCACTTAATTTACCTGTTTTTATTCTATATGAGCTTGTTATTTTATTTTTCTAATGTTCTAATTCATTGCAGTTAACAGCTGCCCAACTGTTGGTGTCCCTTATAGTTCCTGTATGTGGTGGATCCCCGAATTCACAATGTTGTTTGCCTGTTCATATTGCTCCAAGTGATTTATTCTGGTCTCCAATTTGTCCACTCTTATTTGCAGTTCATTATTCATACTTACTAGTTCCTTATTTGTTTTTACTAGTTCTGCATAATGTTGACGTTGATCTTAAAAATGATCGGACATGTATTTCATGCTAACTTGCAGGTATTGCATTTGTGTCATGTAGTTTTGCGTCCCTCAACTTGGGAGCACTTTATGTTCCTTTCTCATTATCCGTTGAATGTTATTTGCAATTAAGTTTTCTCCTTTTGACAACTGTGTTAACCTCACTTTTTACACCAAGGCAACAAGCTATTTTAATTACTTAAATAGCAACATAGGTCATGCAACACATTTTTGGACAACGCAGTCAGCGTTTTTTTATGGTATTAATTATTTAGTTATCAGACAGGAAAATTATTTAAGCGACAATACAGGCTACACTTTAATAACTTCACCCAGAAAATAATGTTTGTTAAAATTATTAGCCTGATCATCCACAGTGGCAAGGGTTTCAGTTTGTAAATTAAAACATTCGTGTTTCTGTTAATTTACTTCATTTACTTTTTTGTGATATGGTTCACCTAGGTGAATAAAAACGTATCGAAGTTTAAATGATGATCGCTTATGGTGATAGTAAATGGACCTATAATGACGGTTGTGATTTATTCAATGAGGTTCTCCCTGACCACCCACCCTTTAACAGGTTTACGTTAAGCAGACTTCAACACAAATTTACTGAAACAGGAAGCGTAAAAGATCGCCCCAAGTTCGGCCGCCCTGTAACTGCTACTTCGGACGAAAAGAAGTTACATGTATTGCTTGCTGTACAAAACAAAAACCTCCTCAAACTACTGTATTGGAACTTCCTAGAACGAACGAGATCTCCAGACGTTCTGTACAGATGATTTTGCTATTGTCCCTATAAGGTTCATAACTTGCATGAACATTTTGCAGAGGATTTTGATAGAAGGATCGAATTTTGTGAACAAATAATTCAGATTATTCAATAAAATCGAGATGTTTTAAACTACGTTGTTTTCTCTGATGAAGCTGCATGTGTCTTTATGGTAGTGTACACAGACACAACTGTCAATATTGGTTTGACAGTAACCCATATTGGATGGAAGAAATTCATACCTAATATCCTAAAAAAATGAACGCAAGGGCCAACATTGTTAGTGATCATGTAACTGGACCCTTCTTTGAAGGGACTTTAACAGGTCCACGCCATCTAAGATAATTACGAGAAGATATTGTACGCTGTATCAGAGAATTGTTTTAAAATGGTAGCCCCAATGTCTACTTCCAACAAGATGTCTCCTCACCTCATTTCAGTCGAGAAGTAAGGGAATACCTTAATCTGACATTTCCTAACCGAAGAATATACAGAAGGGGGACCGATTGGGTGGCCAGCTATCTCTCCAGATTTGCATTCATTCAATTATTTTCTCTGGGGTCATTTAGAAAAAAAAGTTATTTACAACGATCGGCCTCAGAATTTAGAACAGTTGCGAGATCGAATTGTGATGGCCTTTCAACAAGTGCCTAACGTATCACTGCAAAACTCGATTCACCAGTTCATCAGCTCAAGGGATTCAACTTGAGCATGTTATTCAATAAAGTGAGAGGCTACCATTTTTCTAAATAAATTTGATGAAACGCCGATTGTTTTCGTTCTTGCCAAAGGTAACTTGAAGACAATTAATACCATAAAAAAAGTACGCTAAATACGCTTTCCAAAAATGTCTCGCATGACCCATGTTGCTATTTAAGAGATTACAGGGCTGTCACCTTCCAAAAAGGGGATGCTTCAAAAAACTTCTATAATGCCACGAAGTAGTCGCAAAACAAGCTGTTATGCAACCCTACGTATATTGAGTCCGATGCCCTTCTTGGTTTAAGAGTTGTGGCCTCGTTGCGTTACTTATGTGCAAGCCTGTATGTACGCGAATAAATACGCGAATTGCAAATGTTAAAAATGTATAATTACACTTATACAGAATGTTCCCTACTAATTAGCAAATTATTCATACTTTAAATTTTAAGATGTAAAGCTTTGAATTAATTTTTTTGTCGGCGGTTTGTTGGCTTTAAACGTGTTCGTTTATCCACGGTCTGCAGAATAAATTAAAATTAAAGATATATGTAAGATTTTTAAATTGTTCTGTGTAATAAGTTCTTTGCACAATTAATGTTTACTACAATAAGACATCACTATTAATGGCTTAAAAAGTAATGAACTACCTTATAAGAAATGTTGCACATACCTTAATTTTATGTCTTTATACCATATTTCTGATTTCTTTGTTAGGACATAACTATCTACAGTCATACTTTTTTGGACAATCTGTTATACATAATTACTAAATTTGTAGTTAAAATACTTCTTTTGCGCTATCTTAGATCCATTAAACCCACATACAGTGTTATTATTCCATTGTGTAAACATTATGTTTTAAATTAGCGGTGTCATGCTAAGTGAGTCTGTCTATGTATTTTACGTGTTACACCCAATTAACATCGTTTTTATATACGCATATAGATTCATATCACAACCTGAGGTAATAAATGCAGTTTTATTTAAATAACAACGTAAATGGACACCAATGTAGAGGTGTTGTTCCGGACTAAAAATTAATCTGTGCACTGAATTGGTAAAATATATTGATTTAGTACTTTAAACAGCAGAAGTGTTATTACAATGAATCATTTAAAACAAAATATGGAAAAATCAACATTGTAAATTTTAATCCTGTCGCTACATCTACACAACATAAAGTGGAGATCTCCCCATTAGTGAATTTTTTCTAAGAAAATTCACAAAAAATTTCGGGACGCTGCAAGTGCGTTATAGAAGTGAATTTTCATAAGAATTATACACTATTAGTACGGCATATTCCTAGAATTAATACTTTAAATTTAAACAGAGCTTGAAGATCGGTCTTAGAGGTCCTATTACACGCTCATTTGAAGATTTTTTCGAAAGTGTTACCATCGATATCTATCTATTACCATAAAAAATATTTTAACCTTGTGTTATAGCTCCTTTTGAGAAAAAAACTTTAAATACCCAGAACTAAATTTTCTTAGAACCTAGAAATTTAAAATTTAGTATATCTAGGTACTGTAAGTCTCTTTAAAAATTAGAAAATTGTATTTTATATATATATATATATATATATATATATATATATATATATATATATATATATATATATATATATATATATATATATATATATATATATATATATATATATATATATATATATATATATATATATATATATATATATATATATATATATATATATATATATATATATATATATATATATATATATATATGAATAAGTTACAAAAGCTTTCCAGAGAAAACTTAATTCAGATTTAGAAAAGAAATGTATCTGCCAAATTATAAACCTGGCGGGTATTTTTCCTTATTAATCGCCTGGATGATTTCGTTTTACTCACCCTAATCGAACTAGTTTTTGCAACAAAAAAAACTTTTTTAAAAACAAATTCTCTGTTAAAAAATGTTTGCTGAAAATTATAATTTTAGACTCAACGGTGAATAAGTTTTATAGAAAAGTGGGATCATGGTCTGGACACTATTGTGCCTACCAAATATTAAAGTTAGTGAAACAAAACAAAATGTTACATGGATCTAGCGGGAATCGAACCCAGGCGGCCCGCGTATCACGCGAGCATTTTAACACAGATGATAGCCAATAAATTGTTTGTTTACGTGGTAGTTATAGAGAGGGCAACTTGCTGCCCCAGGAACTTTTATATTATATTCTTGAAGTAAATAGCTAATTACACAATTAAGGCAATTGTTTGCCGATCCCTGAAACACATTCGACCGTTTCGAACTTAGATGACGTCCTATTTTTAACTTCAAAGATAAAACAGAAAACTGCTTTAAAATTGTCTTCATAGAGATGTGAGCTGATTTCTTTCATTATTTCGTATATTCTCATGTTCATATAAGACACTTATGACTGAAATACATAATGTCATTGCATTTGCAAAAATTTTTTTTTTGTGCGTCGTCTCCAGAAAATGGCTGTTTTACAAATGATTGCGACAGTCGCTACCTTTAGCAGCCATTTTGACGAAATAATTAAGTAATGTCATATATTACGTTTCAGTTTGAACCACGTTTTTATTTAAAATCCAAGAAGCCCCCGAAAATTTAAATTATTTTTCTTTTAATTAATTAAAAATCACAACAGAGGTTTATTTACATCATTTCTACCTACATGTAAAGTGTCATTCCAGTCACTCTACTATTTAAAAAAATATAGCTTATTCAAAAATATTTCTGTATATTTTTGAGGGAAAAATGTGCGTTATAGCTGATTTACGAACTCGTCCACACTACAAAATGAATATATGTGCCAAGTATCGTTTAAATCAGTTGAGTATTTTTTTTATTTACCGCGGGCATACATACAATATGGCCCATTTAATATGGAAACACCCCTGTAATTTTGTATGTATAACTCGATTTTGGTGAACAAAAGATCTAAGATGACAAACTTTATCAATGCTGTCAAAATTGTTCTTTATATCACCTGACCAAGGCCTACTAATGCAGTTTTTATAGGTCAAAAAATGAGAAAAAGAGGAAGGGCCATTTTAGGAAGAAAATAAGCCACTGCATTCGGCATCCCTCAAAGTAGATATATGCCAAATTACATCAAAAAGAAGAATTATTAACCATTTCAGAGAGGTTTATTGTGGCCCTTCTCATATGGAAACACCCCTGTAACTTGTATTTATAACGCGTTTTTTGATTGCAATGGGCATGTGAAAAAGTGTCAAAACAACCTCAAAATATAGTTACTTGCTAGGGTCGTTTTTGATATTTTGTGTCGACACAGTATGTAATGCATGGCGGAATAATGCATCCGATATTGTATTAATCTATTGGGTGGTTCTGTAGAGGTGTAAAGGGTTGTTCTAGCACGGCAATATTCTTCAGGATGATTCTTTACATTAAAACAGACAGCTTCAAACCGTATTTTATAGGTTGCAGTATATGTACTCACTTTTTATTCAGTGTATTGAATGTGTATACAGCAGTATAATTATCCCCTGAGAGGAAAAAAGGAAATAATACAGTCTTACACATGAATAACAAGACTACAGACAAACACCAGATATAATATATGTAAGAGTTTTAATAAGCTACATCTAGAGGCAAGAAGGCTAACTTTGTCAATATAGAAAAAAACTGCAGTACTCTCTGTACGAAAAAATGTTAACAACAATTCTGACCTGGCTTTCCTCTCTCTCTCTCTCTCTCTCTCTCTCTCTCTCTCTATATATATATATATATATATATATATATATATATATATATATATATATATATATATATATATATATATATATGTACATGTATGGATGGATGGATCACACCGATAACTCAAAAAATAATGGTCCGATTTTGATCAAATTTTCTGAGTACCTTCTTTTTGCAAGTGGCTTGGGTAAGTTTGTTAGCCGGGAAAATCGGCACAGGTTTTCCCGGAAAATTTTGTTCTCTTCCGGAAAAATGTATATCTCCGAAAATAATAGAGTCAGAGCAAACAAATTCGGTACGCGTGTTTGTATTATAAAGGGTGAACCATGCACCAAAACTTAGGTCTGTAAGCCTAAAGACAAAACAGCAGCATTTAAAGAAATAAATTTTGCGGTTTTCTTCAAAACGTCAAAGTCGCGATTTGAAACGTCCAAATTGGCAACATTTAGGCAAAGAACCTGAAACAAATACGGATTATGTGAAGAAAATGTTGCAATAAGAGTGCTCTGCAAACCCTAAGTTTCAGTTTCAACAATTTTACTAAAATATTTACACAAAATTCATTTCAAATAGATGATGCTTTGGAGGTAGTTTTAGTTAAGTTTATGGTTTAACAGTCTATAATTTTTAGCTAATTTTCGTATAAAAAATCGCAAATAGGGAGAACCCCGACTTTTGAATTTTAAAAAGATGTCTTCAAATGAGCGCAAACTAAGCCCCCTAGAATCCATATCCGGGTTTACATTAAGTTTTTATCTGTTTACAGATATACAGGGTGACGCATTTCTACGGTAAAACTCAATATAATTGTTATTATACAAGATACGAGAAATAAGAGTAATTGCATACGTTAATTATAGGGTGTCTTGCGCTGCATCTTATAAAATTATTTTGACAATCACAGGCTGGCCCATAAGTCGTTGGTGATCCCTACAATGGTTTTTCGAACACCCTTATATTATTGCATTTTTGCATTTTTTATCGAAATATGATGCATGTTTGTAAGAAAAAAAAAACATTGACGCGGTAAGTGCGTTTTGGTAGCGAATTTTCATTAAATGCTTCAAATTTCAATAACCCGATTTGCTATTACCCAAAGGATTGTTGGCTAGGAAACCAGTTTTCTCGGAAACATTTATTTTCGGAAAATTTTTGTAAATTTTTAAACAAAAAGTTATTTTGATAAAATATGGTACATTTCTACTATATAGGCTATACTGGTAACCAGATTGATCAGTGGCGATTTCTCCTAGTGAGCTAGGTGTGCGCCGCACACCCTAAAATATAATTAAAATGTGCACAGTTAAATATCTTTTATTTCTTTTTCCCTTAGTCTTAATACACTACATATGTTATGACAATCGATTTAATTTACTTATTTGATTTCATAAATAGTCGGTTAATAGTGACTTGGAATGAAGTCGGCACCACGTCTTCATTCAGAAAATATGAGTAGGTCAATAGCAACTGGGAATGAATTCGGGTTAGGTGTGCGTTGTTATTTCCGAACAACTTCACTCGAAAGAGCTGTATTGGTATACAATACAGTCCCCCACCCATGTGTTTAAAATAGTAAGGAAATACCATTCGTTTTAACACTGCAGTGAGCGGTAAAAATACCGCTCAAGACAAATGAATGGAACGCCGGTTTAACAAACGTTGTGATAGCATTATTTACAAACATTACAACTGCGCTTGCCTGGACCACAGTATTCTAGAATCAAAGACTATAATACATTTTAGTAAATTTTCGTAGAAAAAATTCACTAATGGGGAGATCTCGACTTTTGAATTTTGAAAAATTGTTTGCAAATGAGCGCGAACTAGGACCCCTAGAACCCATATCCGGGGTCAGTTTCAATTTTTATATATAAGAATTTAATTTGAGTCAAGTTTTAAAATATAGAAATTTTTGATTAAAATGAAGAAACTGATTTCAAGTACCATCCATATTTCTAGAAATTGTAATGGTACATAATGAGGTGAGGTAATTTTGGAGATTAGAAATCAGATGACAGAACTTTAGAACAGTTGACATTTAGATTAAAATTTAGTCAAAATTGCATCATTTGCAGTCACAAGTTTAGACTTATTTGTAAGATGCTTTGTACTATTTATATAACAATAAACTATAAACTATATATATATATATATATATATATATATATATATATATATATATATATATATATATATATATATATATATATATATATAGGTATCACACCGATAACTCAAAATATAATCGGCCGATATTAATAAAATTTGGCATGTACCTTCCTTCTGTAAATGTATTGGATAATTTCGTTAGTCAGGAAAATCGGACGAGGTTTTCCGGGAAAATTTTGCGTTTTTATTCGAAAAAAATTTGTATCTCAAAAAATAAAAAAGATAAGATAACCAAATTTGGTAGGTAGGTTTACGATATAAAAATTAAACTATACACCAAAATTAGATAGATTTCTATGTTGCAAGATAAAAAAGTTATAATAAAATATTTTGTGCCAGATCATTTCTATGAAAATTCACTACCATAACGCACTTGCTGCATCCAGGATTTTTACACATTTTATTATTTAGTACCATATTAACATTGAACTACTTTTAATGTTTACAGTTTTCACCCCGTTCCGGACAGTGCTAACGCTAACACAAATTTGTGTGAAGAGAAGAGCTTGATAATAATTCCATGTTCTTTTCGTGTTTTAAAGTTTTAAGTGACTTTTTAATTTGTTAGTGTTGCAGTGGGAAATTAATTTATTTATCTACGTATCATTCCCATATAGGTCGAATATATATATATATATATATATATATATATATATATATATATATATATATATATATATATATATATATATGTACATTTAGTGTTAATAATTTTTAAAACCACCACTAACAGCAACTCGTTACCGCACACCCGAACATTTTGGTCAGGAGACGCCACTGAGATTGATGCCTGCTTGCATATTTGCTATTACAAACATTTTTATGAAAATTCACTTCCATAATGGACTTGCTGCGTCCAGACTTTTTATCTATGCACAGTTTTTATCCGTATGGTTGTTTATATTTAGACTTTATTAATGTTATTTGGCTTTACACCCAAAGGGCCACTTGTATTTAAGAGTTTATACATATTGTCTACAATTACTTCATACAAATTATATGACTTTCACAAAACGCTAAAAAAATAACTTTAGAAATTTTGAATCTAAAAATATATCTCCAGTGTTACACAGCACAGTTTCGATCAAAGCAATCTGTGTACCAAATTTTGTAAAATAGTTTATATATGATATATTCGGAGGTACAAAAATTTAAAAAACTTAAGTTTTTTTGGAAAAATAGGTACGATCGAGGCCTTAACGAACTTACAAAAGGGGGACACATACCAAGTTTGATCAAAATCGGCTACTTATTTTTCAAGTGCCAAAAGTTGCCAAAACGTTAAAACTGAACTCTATCTTGCCTTGTCATAAACTGCAGAAAAGACAGACTCGTTGTTATCTATTTAATAATGATCTTTTCATTTACATTTTCTTAAGCTAGCTATATCAATAGGTACCCCATGTTAAACAAAGAGGGTTTAAGTACGTTAGTTATGGATTTTTAATGTTTGCCGCCAATTTAGAAAGAAAAAAATAGAATGTTTAAAATCCACAAAAGTAATTTTATCTTTTCAGTCTTTCTTAAGAGCTTGTACTTAATCTAAGAATGTAGACCTTCAGGGCTAGTGATAACTATACTCCCAAGCAACATTTAAAGTCAAATTGACGTAAAATCGCCCTAACAATAGGTCGGCGATCAAATCGCCACAGGTCATTTTCAAGTAAAATTTAAGTGTATTTTACCAATGTGGGGAATAAATTAAAAGCAATGGGGAAGTCGATAATATATCCAGCAAGGCATTTCGAGCAACGCGTTTTGGTTATATTTAAGGCATTTTCATTCTATATTGGGCAAACGGACGTAATTTATTGGTAAATACGTCCAACGTTTTACTTGAATACGACATCTGGGCGCAAGTGCCGTGACATTCTTAACAATGCGCATGTGACATTATTCTGTAGAATCTATGGTTATGTATGTATTAGCAAACAGTATATATTATAGCAACTAGGTTTGTCCATCTTTGTTAAAAAATGACAACATGTTGAATGATCAAAGAAGATACTTTAATATGTGGATCAATGATAAAGGTAATTCGCACTCTATAAATAAAAAAACCCACTGGGGTTATGTTTTTTTCTGTTAACATGATTATGATACTTTGATATAATCCAAGCGCCTATGTAAAAAGTAAAATTAGTTAAAATTAAAAGCTATTCAAAATTCTTGAAATTCTGATTTTGAGGATTGGTGATGTAAACAAAACAAAACTACCCTACCCTCATTGTATACAAGCATTATTTTATGTTTTTTTCGAGTTAAAATTTAATTACACTAGATTCGACAAAAAATTGTTTTTAGTTTTTCAATATAATCAAGATGGATACCGCAAGCATAGTTTAGTATGGCTACCGTTGTAACATTATTGACCTGAAAGTTAATTTTGCTCATTTTTTTTTACCTGTAAGTCACAATTCCCAATGACAAGGCAAACTAACCAAACTTTGAAGACATTTTGTTCTACTATGGGAATTTCAACTACATGGTAAACAAATTTAGTTTAAATTTAGGAATAATTATATAGCGTTTTTGATTTCTGATCCCGTAATGTGTTATAGACATCAATAGAGCAAAAATAAGTAAATAAACATAAACATATGACAGCTGACCGTGTTGCCAATGCTTCATTCCATTGGCATAAAAAGGGATGTATTATATTGAAAGGGTAAACGTGCTGATTTCAAATCAGCAGCTTTTCTTCCATATATTAGTAGCCGATGAAGTAGTCATACGTTTTTAAGATTTACACAGAGACTGTGACTGAAGAGTAAAACTTTTATTAATTAAGTTCATCAACTGAAACACCTTCGACATTAGCAAATTGATTTCACTGCTGTACACATTGAACTTAGAGAACATTTTAATTTAAAGTCAGATTTTATGGGTATTATCAACTTTGATGGAGACAATTCGACTTGGAAGACCACTTATGTGGTAATTATGACTACGGTCAATCAGAAAGCTATTTTAGGTTATCTTGGTGTCCAAAATATTTCCTGTGTTGTACTGCATTTAGATTGGTAATATATATGTAATCTGGACTTCATAAGAAGACCTCCAATTTACTATACCACAGAGACGCATTGCAAGTTAATATTAGGTAATAAATTACCCTAAAATAGGTATTTGAGGTATCTGACCTGACCTGACCTGAAAATGACCAATTGTGGAACTGAAACTCAAAATTATATTTACGTATATTTATAGGTAAAATTGAACCAAATTTTTACCAATTTAGTTACTTGTAAGTTACTGACTTTGGGGTAATTTTAATAGTCAAAAATAGGCTAATTGGGAGCTGCATTCTCAAATTTGTAGAAATTATGACAATCAAGCCAACATTTTGGTTAATTATAACTAAATTACAACTTGGTTAGGTTATTTGGACCCGAGAGCTGGTTAACATGCCTTAATTTGTTGCTTGGGCTAGTTGAGTTTTTTGGGTTAATTAGTTGTGAGATAGTAGTATTTCAATCCGACGTTTCAACCACAGCAGCCGTAGACATTCAAAAGGGCAGGTACTCGTATTTCTACGTCATACTGTCATCTGACTGTGTCCAGAAATCTAGGTAAGGCCTCGTACGAAAATGTTAAAAACACGTGTAAAACCATCTATAGCAACTGTAGCCTCAGTGGCCCAGTGGTAAGAACGTGGGCTTCTAAAGCCAAGGGTCTTGAATTCGATTCCCAGTAGAGGCGTCATTTCATTTTTAGTACAAAGTGTAAAATTAACATCCACCGAGATTGTGGCATTGTGTTTGAGCAAGTCAAACGTATGTTGGTGCCGACCCTCGGAGGTGACGTAAATCCGTCAGGTCCATGCAGCATGCGATGTTGAGAACGTTAAAGATCCTTACCCTTCTTATCGAAAACATGTGGTTCGATAAAATTTTCAGGATGGTGAGTGATTCTCCTCTTTTGCATCGATGATTGGTCATAGTCGCGGAAACAGGCCGATGTTAAAGAAAAAAGTTACAATACAATCTACATCAACCTAACAGAAAATTTAAAATCCACGCCTATGTTTACAGTTTAGAGTTTTACTGGTAGACAGTATAACAGGTGTTACGCTAATCCTCATTTACCATCAACAATCAAAACGAAAACTGGTTCTGTATTATGAAGCTGTATAAATGGAATATTAGAGCTCAATAGACAACCGTTGTTAAACCATTTTCATTATCCAGATCAGCTAATTTAAATTATTAATGGAGATTCTAGTAGAGACGAGAAGAAAGTTACCTGCCACCTGTTTAACCACATTGTTTATTGTGAAATTTTAGGGAGGTACAATGTCAAACAAATTATAATTATTAGCGTAATTTATTATTGTGTGCTATTATTGAAAATGACTTATGAGTTGTAGTAATGCTCTTGCGCTGTAACAAGATAATTCCAAAGAGAAGACAGAAGAGAAAAATATAAGACTAATTGTATGACCTTTAAATGTTGAGTTTTCTTTAGTCGGGGCCAAGGTTATACATGTCAAAAAGCCTGGACGCAGCACGTGCGTTATGATAGTGCATTTTCATAAATGGCAAATATGCCATTTTTAAAATAAAAGACATCAAATTTGGTTAACAGTATATAACATATATGGTATAAAAAATGCATAACCCGTATTTGTTTCAGGTTCCATGTATAAAATATGCCAATTTTGACGTTTTAAATCGCGAATTTGACGTTTTAAAAAGAAAAATTATAACATTTTCAAAATAATGTTGCTGGTATTTGTTGGCCTTTTTGCGCCAAAAGAACCTCACCTTGTCTGTAATATAAAATAGATTTTGTTATGCACACACAATATTTTGGTCTTGTCCATTTCTGCGATCACCAGTGGTCTCGCCAGTGGCACCCACATTTTTTTTCTTTAAGTGTTTATACCTTTTTTTGTTAAAACTTAGAGATATAAATCTTGATACATAGTTTACATTTCACAATATAAACATACGTACCAACTTTGGTAGCCAGAGCTTTATTACTTCTGGAGATACAAAACTTTTACGAAAGAAAACACAAAATGTTCCGTGAAAACTGGTACGCCTTTTCTCGCTAACGAACTTATCCAAACCACTTGCAAAAGCAAAGTATTCACTGAAATTGATCACAGTCGGCCCATTATTCCTTTAGTAATTATCGGTGTGATACACACACACACACATATATATATACATGGTGGTCACTTTTTTGTAGCAGGACTTCAACAGTCGACAGAAAGACATTTTAAGACGAAAACGTCATATGGACATAAACCCAGAAATGGTCTGTTTCAAAGACACAAGTAGTCGAAATTTCGCAAAAATAGCGATTTATTTTAAAATTTTCCAAACTAACGGAAATAATCAAACCAAATTTGATAAACAATATCACCGTATAGGCTGCCATGTTCAGTCATAATATCAGGTTCCAGAAGAAAAAGGTAACGGAGTTGCGGGGTTTAACTGGTATTAAATTATAAAAATTATTAATACGGCCCTCTCAAAAATCAAATTATTTTTTTTTTCTAAAGAGGAGGTTTATTCTCCGCGAAAAGTGTGTTTACATATTTCCGTATCTGCCACAGTTACGTGCTAAATCGGCTGCTGAGTTCCTAACTCTCGAATATTCCCGGTAATTTTTTTCCATGCTTGATAAAAAACTAGGTGACACCTAAACAATTTCTTTCATACTTTTCCAGATAGTAAGTCATAAGTCAAATAGCGCCAGGCGTTCCAGAGTTATGTTGGAACATACATATAAAAGTTCGGGACGCAGCAAGTGCGTTATGGTAGTGAATTTTCATTAAAATGTTTTTATTAGCAAATACGTGTGTGTGTTTTTTTACAGAAAGCAGGCATCAAATTTGATTACCAGTATAACATATATAGTAAAAACAATTTGCCATATTTCATCAAAATAACTTTATTGTTACAAAAATTTCCGAAAGTAAACTTAAAGTGTAACCGAAAAAATCCGTTTCTTGGTCAACCTTATAGGTTAATAGCAAATTGATCTTTTCAAATATGGAGCATTTAACCAAAATTCGCTACCACTTGCTGCGTCCAGAATTTCTTCACTTACAAACATGCCTTATATTTCGATGGAAAATGCAAAAATGCAATAACATAAGGCATGCTCGACTAAAAAAAAATATATATTTGTATCACCAACGACTTATGGGCCACCTGTGATTGTAGAAATAATTTTTAAGATGTAGCTCAAGACACCCTATAATTAATGTATACAATTTTTTCATATCTTGTATAATTACGGATACATTGAGCTTTATTGATCTTTTACGAAAATTCGACAAAAGTTATATACCATTAAACGTTAAACTCTATAGCTAGGGCTACTGCCAAGCATCAGAGAAAGGGTCTATTTGAAATGAATTTTCTGGAAACATTTTAATAAAATGAAGGACAATGACGGTTGAAACTAAGACTTCAGGGTTTGTAAAACATCCTTCTTGAGACATTTTCTTTCCATAGCCCGTATTAGATTCAAGTTCTTTGCCTAAATGTTGCCAATTTTTACGTTTTAAATTGTCACTTTGACGTTTTGAAGAAAGCCCCAATTCATTTTTCTTTAAATACCTATAACTTTTTTGTCTTTTGACCTACAGCGCTAAATTTCGGTAATTTACCTATAGCGATATAAAACAATGTACCAAATTTGGTTGCCCTTACTTTGTTATTTCTGGAGATATGAAATTTTTTTTTAAAGAAAACACCAATTTTTCCGGGAAAACCTTGGCCAATTTTCCTGGCTAACGAACTTATCCAAGCCACTTGCAAAAGGAAGGTACTCATCAAATTTTATCAAAATCGGCCCATTATTTTTTGAGTTATCGGTGTGATACATACATACATACATACATACATACATACATACATATATATATATATATATATATATATATATATATATATATATATATATATATATATATATATATATATATATATATATATAAACATATAAAAATCGAAACTGACCCCGGATATGTGTTCTAGGGGGCCTAATTAGCGCTCATTTGAATTTTTTTTTCAAAATTCAAAAGTCGGGATCTCCTCATAGTGATTTTTTTAAAAGAAAATAGACGCCCTCGTGGCGCAGGTGGATAGGTGCCAGCCTGCTAAGCGAGAGGTCCCGGGTTCGATTCCTGGGCGAGCCAAGTTGACTTTGTCTGGAAAATTTGTAAAAATATTGAATGATGGGAAATGAATGTGCTAATGGCCTGAGATGCCGCAGCCAATAATATTAAATAAAAAATATGAATAAAATAAAAGAAAGAAAATTTACTAAAAAAAAGTACACATATCCATTTCTATATTAAACAGATTACCTATTTAAAATGTAAATGGACATTAATGAATATTGTATATTTAATATTCCCGCCAAATCATTTAACATTACCTTTGTTCTATTGGCCAATATTAGATGGCGTAATATAGCAGAATTTTTTACACAGCAGTTGTCGTTCTGAAAGAGAGTATATTCTGTGGTTTGTCAGAAATACTTAGCTTATTAAGACTGGCAATTTAAAGTTCCATCTGACATTTGTCAAACACTTTCTCAATTATATATATAAACAAAAAAAAATGTAAAAAATGCGTTGGCCTTACTGCGTCCGAATTTTTTACTATTGCCTATATATGGTTTGTCAGTTTATCACTTTATTGACTGTAGAAAGATATTTCTTTACATTTATTTTGTTGAATAAATTAATATGACGCGTTTAAATGACAAACTGTACCATGTAAGCTGGTGCCTAAACATCGTAGAAAAGCTCTATTTGGAATAAATTTTCAACAAAAATTTAAACGAAGAACAATAACGGTTGAAACAGATATTTAAGACCTTGCTAAACACACTCCTTGCCTTATCTGTTTCCCATAATAGGCATTGGTTTCAGAATATTTATTTAAAAATCACCAATTTTGACGTTTGAAATCGATACTTTGGCGTTTTAATATTTTAAAAGCATTTTTTGGGTAATCTTGCGCCAAATAACTTTAATCTTCGTCTGTAATATGTAATAGATTTTGTTAACCAGTAGGTCCTAAGTTGCAGTATTTTATTCTTCAAAGTGACTTAGAACTACATTATAGTCAAATTATTAACTTCATATAGGCAATTCAAAGCGAATCAGAAATAGCACTATTTTTAAACTCGTCCTTATGTTTTGAACACTATGTAAAGTGAAGATTGTAACCAGTGATGCGCACTGATAAGTACACTTGGTGAACCCAAATGACCACAACACAATTTTAAAAACACCTGACGATCGTTTCACTAACCAAGCTGGCGTCATCCGAGGATGGTAGTCGTCAAATGTTTAGAATTTTCCATCCTCTGATGAAGCTAACTTGGTAAGTGAAACGATCATCTGGTCTTTTTAAAAATGACCTGACCTGACCAACTTAATTTTTGATATGCAAGTACTTAACTAAGTTTAGCTTTATTTCTTCATTTTGATACAAGTTTGACGTTAAAAAGAATTTAAACATTCGGTGCAGTGATGCCGTAATAAATTGGTGGTTCCGTTTCAACAGGCATATCATTTAGAAATAAATAAAAGTCTGGACGCAGCAAGTGCGTTATGGTAGTGAATTTTCATAGAAATGATCTGGCATCAAATATTTTATTATAACTTTTTTTCTTGTAACATAGAAATCTAAATTTTGGGGTATTGTTTACTTTTTAAATCGTAAACCTACCTACCAAATTTGGTTATAATAGCTTTTTTTATTTTTT
The DNA here is from genome assembly GCA_964006375.1 of Tillus elongatus. Classification (NCBI taxonomy): domain Eukaryota; kingdom Metazoa; phylum Arthropoda; class Insecta; order Coleoptera; family Cleridae; genus Tillus; species Tillus elongatus. Next base: position 160,390,489 of record OZ023263.1, read on the forward strand.
GAGATAAAAATGTTTTTCGAATGAAAACTCAAAATTTTCCCAGAAAAGTTCGTCCGATTTTCCTGGTTAACGAACCTATCCAAGCCACTTACAAAAGGAAGGTACACGCCAAATTTGATCAAAATCGGCCCATCATTTTTTGAGTTATCGGTGTGATACACACACACACACATATATATATATATATATATATATATATATATATATATATATATATATATATATATATATATATATATATATATATATATATATATATATATATATATATATATATATATATATATATATATATATATATATATATATATATATATATATATATATACATATAAAAATTGAAACTGACACCGGATATGGGTTCTAGGAGTCCTAGTTCGCGGCGCTCATTTGAAAAAATTTGTTCAAAATTCAGAAGTCGGGATCTCCCCATTAGTGATTTTTTTCTACGAAAATTCACTAAAAATGAAAACATATTTCGGATGTGGGTTTTAGGGGTTCTAGTTCACACATATATTTATAAAAATGATTTGCAAAGTACGGCCAAAACTGAAAAACAAAGAAACAAAAGAAAAATTTGCAGAGAAATCACTTGAGAAACAGGCAAAGGCGAAATAGTGACGAAAATTCGCAAAAATGCGTTTATAATATCTATTACTACCATTTTTGTTATTTTCATTTTCCTTACAGAAACTTTCTCATTTTAATCACAATTATCTGAAGTGTGGAAGACAACAGCGATTGAGCGAATAAACATTTTCCACGCAGGTTTGAAGACATAAAAGATAAAAGAGAGAGAAAGAGGAACTGAAGCAGAGAAGCAACCTGCCAGAAGGCATAGGTAACCCACTGACCGCTCCGAAACATCCACAGTGTAACTTGTACGGTGTTGTCAGTTCATCACAAAGGTATCTAGTTTATAATAAAGTGTTTATGTTAATTGTCAGATGAAGTACGACATTCATCTCGCCTATCGTTTTTTAATGGTGAAGCCTAGAGGCCTGCAATAAGTGACATATGCCTTTGGTGATGTTAACTTGCTTGGATTAAAAATTTTAAAATGTTTCTGACAACTGTTCTTATAAGTACACTTGGTGATTTGTGTTTCTCCAAGTGTACATGTCAGTGCTCATCACAGATTGCAATCTTCATTTAGTTAACTGTTCTTTTATTAACGTTAATCTGTTGCTTTGGAGTAGTATTATTTAATATATTATATACGCACTCCTTTACCGATTTATTGTATGTACAAGTATGTAGGTGTTTTTGTTTCCTTTTATTTCTTTAACGTCGGTATTTCCGCGACTATGGCCAATCACCGACGCCAGGGAGAAGTTTCACTCACTATCCTGTGACATTTTGCCGAATCCTTTCCTTCCGGGACCGACGGCGGTAACGCCCCCTCCGAAGGACGGAACTGCAGACATTCAACTTGCACAAACATAATGCCACAACCTCTTTTGATGGTAAATATAAAAAAACTGACGTTTCTACTGGAAATTGAAACCGGAACCCTTGAGTTCATAGGCACATATTGTTACTTCTGGGCCACCGAGGCTGCATGGAGACGGTGCAATTAAATAATAGTGAACTTTTTAACAGCATGATTTTATTGTAGTGCAGTGTAATGAGCAGTTAGGTATATTTATTAATTCTATGGCGAACAAAGATATACTTTTAAAATGCAACGAGCTTGCAGCGTGCTTGGCTGTGAAAATAATTATTATAGTTCAGGTACTTACATGCCAACATTTTGCTTTTCCTCAGACGAGGGAATTCGACCTTCATATTTTATGGACATAGAAGACAAGAAAAAGTAAGTTAAAATACGATGTTTTATATATTTCATGTCAATTTGATACTTCAACAAAAGCCTGCAAAGAAAACAACAACTAAACAAAACATTCAGTTACAGGATTCGTCATTATCTTACGACAACTTAACTAAGTATAAAACTTGAGAAACAGTTGAAGAGATCAGACTGGAATCAACCGCTCTGCAGTCAGGTCTGGAGACATTGTACGTAGGACAAACACATAGAGACCCGAACAATTGCCTCTAATCGGTGTGTTCGTTAAAAAAAACATCGTCAGAATCTTTAAAAAAGTAGATGTAATACAAATTTTCAGCGTGTCTATCCTATCATTGAAATTTAATTTGATGTAAGTGACAGCTGTCAATTGTTTCGATTTGGAACTTACTTTTTATCACTTCCTGTGCCCATAATATATGAGGTCGAATGTCCGCAAATGAGATTCTGAGTATCTCCCCCCCCCCCCTCTCGCTGCGTCCCTGTGTGTGCGTGGGTGCGTATTAAACCGATAACACCGAAAACAGTCAGTTTTTCCTGGAAACAGTTTAGGCTTTTTTACCAGGAAAAAATTGCTTTTTTTCTCTGTTATATATATATATATATATATATATATATATATATATATATATATATATATATATATATATATATATATATATATATATATATATATATATATATATATATATATATATCTGTGTGTGTGTGTGTGTGTGTGTGCGTGCGCGCGCGCGCGCGCGAGATGTATGCAGGGGGCGTAAGGCCGTCGGTTCAGGGTACCATGCAACGTTGGGCACGTTAAAGCTCACTACCCTCGTTACAGAAGGAAAGGGGTTGGGCGAAACTTCCAGGATGGTGAGGTGAAACTGCTCGCTGGAGTCGGTGATTGGCCATAGTCACGGAAATAGACTGAAGTTAAAAACAGTTTCTTACATAATATTATTAACAGATCAATTGAGCTTGCTGACGATCATTTTATAGACTTTTTCTCGCAAATTTTCGTGGAAAATATTAAAACATTAAAATGTTGTGCACAAAAAAAATATGCAAAAAGCCAAGATGTAATTATACTGGATACGATTATCGATGTTTATGTTTTTATATGTAATCGGAAAATTTCTTTGACAAATGTCAAATAAAACTTATAGCTGACATACTAAATAATTTATTTATCTCTCATAACTTGTGACATGTCTTTTTCTGCTTATCTTTCTCTTTACCTCCAAAGGTTTATATCTCGGTGGAAAGTTAGTTCTTTAAGCTTTTTTAGCTTTTTAGTCAGCTTTAATAACATCCATAGTTTCCTATTTATATATTTTCTCAGCAAACATTCGTGAAAAAACATCATGTTTCGTGAAAAAAAAATCATGCAGCAGAGTTTCGCAAAACCATTTTTGTTGTTAATTGCATTTTGTATTCAATTTTTTTGACCCAGTTTTCTAAACTCTGTTACAGCAAAGATCATGTGTCCACACTTTGATACTCGGATGCGTATACTACTAACATTGAAATCAATATTTCAATATTCCTTAGATATTATTTTCTTAACAAGAAGTAAACTTTCTTACAAAGCATTCTGCAGTTTGACTATTATGTACCATAAAAAATTACACTTGCCATTTAAATCGGCTGTTATATTAGCAAAATTAAATTTTAGATGTGGCAACAGTGTGTTTGCGTGTCGACTACCGGCTTAAAACCAACATATTTTTCATGATGTTTTGTCTAAAGACATAACCATGTGAGTTTGCAAGTCAATATCATGATGATGCTGATGATGATGGTATCTTTGGAATTATGGGCCAAAGTCATGGAACTCAACGCTTCATTCATTGAACAATAAATATACAAGGGCTAATCAGTAAATCATGCTACTGAAGAACGTATTTTTGTGTGTTTACTTTTCATATACACAAAACATATCCAGTTATCTTATTGCTTTTGTATCTAGAAGTCTAGATTTAGTAGTCTCAGGACTAAAGGAAAATGTAAATCCCGGCAATGAATCGAGTAATAACAAAGCTCACATATTATTCACATTTTAACAAATTATTTAATACTGAAAATTATTTAAAAGATAAGAACTTTTAATGTGCAAATGCAAGATAAACATTTAGAAAAAGCGAGTAAAAATATTTCGATTTCTAGTCAAGTCCAAATGGAATAAGAAAAACCTAGGTAGTTTCAGTTGCGTTTTCTTAAATACTATGCAACGAGCAAAAGATTTTGTTACGTAAGTCTTAATCAACATGAAACAGTTTTCTACAATCTTCTCCCTTGGTCTGCGACTCCCATTTTTAGTGAATTTACGGAGGAAAAATTCGCTTCTAACGAGATCTGGACTCTTGAGACTTTTGTTAACGCATGTCCAGAGTCATAAACCTATAAAAATTTTAATTGACCCCGAATATAGGTTCTAACGCTAATTCAAAGACATTTTTTTCAAAATTCGAAAGTGGCGATCTCCTCTTTAATGCAAATTTTCTGGGAACATTTACAATTACACACCATTTCCTTTGTTCTAGGACTACAATTGAGCTATAGAAGATCTACTATACCTTCTTTTTAATTCGTCTCTCAAATCTTAAGTTTTTACATTGCTTGGAATATTTCCGAAATTGGCGCTGTTTTTATGAGCGGTAATATGATAAAGGTAGCAAATTATAGACCATTAGCAATTCTTTTTTGCCTTGCTAATCTGCTTAAGAACTGTCTTTGCAAATGGATTGATTCAATTATTGAGGAAGGTATTACATCATTTCATCATATGTTTACAATCCTTCATGTTTTAGATGTATTAGACACTGGAATCGGGTATAATGTTATTTACATCGTTTTTTTTTAAATTAGATCATAATTTTCTTATCGCAAAATTGCATACCTTGGTTTTCTTTTTTAATTTTTTTAGTCATGTTTACGTGTGCAATATTATTCCTTGAGGTAAAAAGCGCAAGAATCTTTAAGGTTTTCTGACCTCTTGTGTTCCACAGGAACAAAGTTTGTGGTCACTTTTATTCATTATGTTTATTAACGATATCAATTTTGTATTGGAATTTCATACGTTACATCTGCGGATGATCCGAAACATACGTGCCTTCTGGCTTTGTTAGGGATAATCAAAGACCTCTTTGGGGATAATTGAGGATACCTGTTTTTTAAAACAAGCATACCAGTCTTCGGACGTACTCTTGTCGCATTTTAGTTTCTACGTACAATTGTATCATTGCTCACTCATAAGCCAGTGTTCTCGCTGGCTTTTTTATGAGGTCATAATGTATTTGTGAGGCAAGAGTTAAATGATCCACAAGCAATTGCTCCTCTGTGATAGTTAAGATTAGACGGCTAACAAATACGGATGAAAACTTTTTCAAATTACTTGATGGAATCTTATCATTTTTGAGATACAGGTAAAAAATCCTATTAGAAATGAATGACGTATGATCTAGCTGCTCCTCTTCTAGATAATTTGCTAGATTTTACATCTACCACAGCATTTAAAGTAAAACTATTGAATATAACTTTTATGTTGACGTCCTTATGTTGCCATTTTAAAGGTTGTCAACTACTACAGTAGTAAGATTGGCAATATTTGACTGTTAAGATATTCATTAATTAGATGACGTCATAGCAACCGAGAAAAATCATGAAAGCGGTTATATTACAGATCCGACCATACGTTTTGAAAGATACATAGAGCAGCCTGACTAAATTCAAGAAGAAAAGTGTCTTATTTATGAACCTACAATAATTTACTATACATCTAAATTTAATGTTCAAAGTTTATCAGTAATAGGTCTCCTGTATGGTGCAAGGGGAATATTATTAAAATATAAAACTCTGGACGCAGCAAGTGCGTTATGGTAGTGAATTTTCATAAAAATGTTTTTATTGCAAATATGTGTGTTCTTTTTATTTAGGAAAGCAGGCATCAATTTTGGTTACCAGTATAACCTATATAGTAAAAACAATGTGCCATGTTTCATAAAAATAAATGTACAAAAATTTCCAAAAGTAAGCTTAAAGTGTTTCCGGAAAAACTCGTTTCTTGGTCAACCGTATAGATTAATAGCAAATTGGGCTATTCAAATATGAAGCATTTGATCCAAATTCGCTACCATAACGCACTTGCTGCATCCAGAATTTATTTTCTTACAAACATGCATTATATTTCGATGGAAAATGCAAAAATGCAATAACATAAGGCGTGTTTGATTAAAAAAAAAAAAGAAAATTTGACTTATGGGCCAGCCTGTGATTGTAGAAATATTTTTTTAAGATGTAGCTCAAGACACCCTATAATTAATATATACAATTTTTTTTTTCATATCTTGTATAATAACGGATATATTGAGCTTTATTGATTTTTTACGAAAATTCGACAAAAATTATATACCAATAAACGATAAACTCTATAGCTAAGACTACTGCCAAGCATCAGAGAAAGGGTCTATTTGAAATGAATTTTCTGGAAACATTTTAGTAAAATGAAGGACAATGACGGTTGAAACTAAGACTTCAGGGTTTGTGAAACATCCTTCTTGAGACATTTGATTTCCATAGCCCGTATTAGATTCAAGTTATTTGCCTAAATGTTGCCAATTTTGACGTTTTAAATCGCAATTTTGACGTTTTGAGGAAAACCCCAATTTATTTTTCTTTAAATGCCTATAACTTTTTTGTCTTTTGACCAACATAGCTAAATTTTGGTAGATAACTTACCTATAAGGATTTAAACCCGCGTACTAAATTTGGTTGCCCCTACTTTGTTAATTCCGGAGATATTAATTTTTTTCAAAAGAAAACACAAAATTTTCCGGGAAAACCTGGGCAGATTTTCCTGACTAACGAACTCATCCAAGCCATTTGCAAAAGGAATTTATTCACCAAATTTAATCAATATATATATATATATATATATATATATATATATATATATATATATATATATATATATATATATATATATATATATATATATATATATGAGTTCTAGTAGGGTCGTTGTCGGCGTCATTAGTCGAGCCGGTAAGGTGTATTATGTCAGGTACTTTAATGGTACCTTAATAACAGTATTAAGCGCATTAAAAGTATTTGTTGTATTGGGAAAAAGAGGTAGCAACATTGTCTATTGATTTATTGGTCACCTTGTGTGTTTGTAATGAGAATATAATAGGGCGCCAAGTCATCGGAGACCGTCAACTCTCTTGTTTAAACATAACTAGTTTTTTCCATTTATATGTTAAAGATTTGTCATAAATGCTTTTTTTACTATTTACTATTTAATTATTAGTATGTAATTGGATTCGCGGTACGAGTATGGCTGTCAAGAAATTATGTTTCTGAGAAAAGATACAAAAGCTATATAAGCAAAACGACGCGAAGTAATGTTTTCATCAATTTTCCGTAACAAAAATAAACATGTCTGATGCTATACTTTTGCCATTAGCCATGATTTATCTAACATAATATACAGAAACACACCATAAAAAATTAAAGGTAATGTTTTCAAACGGTACTTCAATGAGACACGTTAAATGAAAGATTACTGACCACTCCCGATAGAGAATTAGTTGAAACGGTCAATCTGAGGTGAGCACTTCCGTTCAAGTTCACTGCACACCCATCAGCATTCATTTACATCTTCCATAAATTACAAAGATTCAGTCTGCATTTAGATATATTACAATAATTATTTACTATAATTTGATTTTCATATCGGTAATGTAAAAACCTGCGGTGCCGAACTATGGTAACTTTCAAGAAAAATCAGTTGCGTCTGTTTCATTTATGAAATCTACTAGTAGCGCGAATAATAATAAATTTCTCTTTTCTTTCTTCTACTTAAGAATTAAAATGATGAGTCATGGGCAAAACAAATCTAAACAATCCAAATTATCACAAGATCACGGTTGTAGTTCAAAAAATATCTTCAAATGAGCACGAACTATAGCGTATAGAATTTATACCCAACGCCCCCCTGTCTTTGATAATTTTGTCGTCTTAATACTTTTTGCTTGTTACTAAACCTTAACTAATTTAATAAATATAAACTACGATAGTACCATACAATACGTGCCTAAATTATGTCACAAATTAAGTAAAAGCTATATAAATGGTTTTTTTTTCTTGGAAAAAATCCATCGATTTTATTTGATAAAAATACACATTTTTGCGTAATTTGATTTTGACCATCATTTGTTTCAGAGTAATGACGTCATCAACATGTTTTTTTCTAAATGGCAACCCCCTACCTTTTCTTGATTTTGAGAGATCTTTTCATTGTCGAATCAGGAGTGTTAAATGTTGCCATCTGCTATAACAAATTTTTCGAGTAAATCACAATTGAATGTGAGAAACTGTACAGAGTGTTTACTTTTAAAGGGAAACTCGTATTTATAAACAAAATAGGCGGAAACTGGTGTCGGTCTCTGAGGCAAACTTAATGGTGAAAACCGCATATCGATATCTATCACAGTTTCAAAGATACGGGATGTTTTTCAAACCTTTTCATTTTTGGAAAGTGGCTATAACTTTTTTCTCTTGAATTTATTTTAGTTTTATTTCTTATAATTTTTGTTAACCAGTAAAATTAATTTTTTAAATGGGACAGCCAGTATTTTTTGGCATATTTTAGTGAAGCTTAAAATTACCATTCCAAAAATATATGAATAAAATGGTTCGCAGAAGTAATTACATCTCATATTTATAATAATTGCAGAATGTCATAAACTAAATATATTTCTTAAAGAATATGTAAAATACAAATTATTTAACACAACTAATAACTAATAACTAATAAAACTAAACCTCAACAATAAACAGGAAGGCAGAATTTTACGGAGGAAGAAATGGGGTAATTACTTTATTTAAGATGTTTTCAAAATGTCGACCGTTTTTGCAAAATTTTACAATAACGTCACCTTTTCTAAACATGGTAAGAAGTGTAGAAGCACCGCGAGTTTAGGTCTTGTCTAGAGATCGTAGGCAATTTAGAAATCAGGTCTGTCAACCTTCCCCATAGATGAAAATCCACAAGCGTTAGTCACCTTGATCAGCTATCCAATTATTGCCAAAATTGGCCGTCAAAAAGTTGTCAATTAAAATAAACAATAACTTGTTACTAATCAAAAACGTTATCATCCTTGGTTTTGCGAAGTGCCTGCTGTTTTCTACAGATAACGTAGGTATAAATCATTACAAAGTGTCAGCCTTATTGTATTTTAAGTATTATGGTAGATTTAGCTGTCACAGAAAGGGTTAATATTATAAGTATCTTTGCATGAAGGGATAAGACTAGAATTCAGCAGGAACAATGCGATTTGTTTAATGCAAATTATCGAAATCGTCCTATTAGACAATCCACAGTCAGTAACGTTAAGTTTAAATTTAGATAAACTGGTGGTGTTGAAGATGTTCCAAAACCGGAACGTCCAAAAGTTGGTGAATATCATAAACTGAATAAGTGTACCTTTTTGTTAATAAAATACAAGAAAATCCCCTTAACCAAAAGCATCCCAGCGACACCGACAAAAAAGTGTATTCAAGTCTTGAAAGAGCTTGTTATTGCAGGCACACCACCGATAATATGATTACAGATAGAAGAGCGACTTATCAAGGAATTGCCATATCACCAGTCAGGAGAGAATTGCTAGAGAAATAGCGAGAAGATTTCGAAATCGTTAGCCAGGGGAAATTCGTAAAGTAATGGCAAGGGTGTTGGCACCAACGACTGTATGGAAGATATACCCAAAGATTAGAACCATTAATCAAGAAATGGCTAGATAAACCATACGGTGAGGTGACTGTCTCATCACACAGGCTCCCTGGGCCATGGATGTTTTAGGAAGTATCTGTATGATCGAAACCGGACAGACTCAAACATATGTTTTTAATACCAAGAGGTGGATGATATCGTCGTTGGAATGATGAAAGGAACCACTTTCCCTGGGCTACCGTAGAGTTTTTGAATGCACAGAATATTATGGAGAGCATCACAAGTGGCGAGGACACTTGGCAGGAAACGTATAACCCTATAGGTAGGATAATTTAAACAAAGCAAAAAACACATATCACACGACGAGACGAATGACTGACTGTATAGCGATTCTGAGCAGCTATGTAGCGATTAAATAGTAAATGGGCACGAAATAGTTGACGAATAGTCCCGAACCCCTTACCTCATTTGAGGACAGAGGATGTAAGCATAAGATGATGGAGGATCGAAGAGAAGAAGACAGCCACCTACACTGAAGTAATACCACCAGGAGTACCATTGTTCCTACACTTACTACCTCCTTCCTGGATATATATATATATATATATATATATATATATATATATATATATATATATATATATATATATCTGCCAATTTACTATAAACGACACGCACGTCTTGTTACAGGCTACTTTGCTAAAACTCAATGCCCCATCGCCTCTATACTTTATATTTTCTGCACAATATTTTGTACACAATTAAAGTCACCAAACTTGGTTGTAATGTGATCAGAACGAAAAAGTTTTGGTTTGCTGCACTTAAAAGACGAATCTGATAAAGGAAGACAAATATAATATCTGAACATAAGAACAGACTGTTGCAATTTCTGTCAGACAGTATGTTAATCGAGAAATTTCTTATAATACAGACATTATTTAACAGAAGTAGAAAAAATGTTTAAGTCATACCCTGGAGTACTAGAAGAGAAACTCGAGATGCTAAATGTGATTAACTTTAGTTTTACGGTAACAAAATCGCCAATGACAAATCGATGCTTATATTGTTTATTGTTATTTACAAACCATGAATTTTCTGTGGTTAGGACGTAAAAACTCTTAATACTTAGTCCAATATATCTCGTTTATAAAATATTTTACGATAATCAGTAATAATAACAGTGGGTCAAAAATAAAAGATTACTGTAACTGTAAACGTTTCATATTTCATTTAATAGCTTGAAAATATTATAAAGAGCAAACCAGATTTTTTAGTCATGTATTTGTCCAGTTAACAAACCGCATGTCTAATTTAGAATGTACTGCGTGAACAAACACAACAGTAGTCGTGTTTTGTTTTTATGTGATGTAAAATGCCAGAATTATGATTTGAGGTCGTGTCTTCAAGGAAGCTTCTATAAAGTGGCTAAAATGATTTCTATATCAACTGGAATACAATTTACAGATATTAAATTTAGTCCTCCGGAATTATAATAGCGATCCCAGTTACGCGTTGGGCAGTACGAGTAAAAGTAAGGTCTCCTATTTTGTTTTAGAAGCAGAACATTTTTAATAATTGATACATCGTTTTAAAAACTGGGTATTCCTCTATTTTTGTACATAATCCACAATTCGGTCGATGCATTTTTGTAGGCGCTCTTGCAGTTTTGGTATGCCCATGTCATACCAGCTCACAGTCTTTTTGAAGAACTGTGGACCTCACCGTTTACCTCGTCATCGTCGTTGAAGCGCTTTGCAGCCAAATATTCTTTTAACAGGAAAGAACTGGTAGTCCCTGGGTGACAAGTCTTGACGACGGAGAGGGTGAGTGATGATGTTCCATCCAAACTGCCGCAGGAGGGCGATGGTTTTACGGGATGTGGGGAAAAGCGTTGTCGTGAAGAAGCATCTTGCTCAACATTTCTCTTCTCCGGTTCTGAATCGCCTGTTGTGAGTGTCTCACAATACCTGTCCGCGTTTATTGTGGTCCCGGAGCCATGCAGTCAGCGAAATATACCTTTTTTTATCGCAGTTCCATAATTTGGCCGCATTTGTTTGTATTTTCGCGGCTTGGTAGAATACAACACAGCAGTGTGGCCAACAAGCAAGCGAGCAATTTTCCTGCCACCACAGAGCTTTGGACCTTACTTTTGGGACCACCCTCGTACGTAAGTATACTCTGCTTGATGTCCTGGATTTGGCTTACAGCGTAGCCTTTTAATTGTTCAAAAATAAATAAATATGTATTTATTCATACTGTAAAATGGCTAATAATCGGGCCGTGACATTGTGTTTGAGCAAGTTGAAAACGTGCACTACCTGTTTTTCGGAGAGTGCGTAAAGCTGTCAGTTTAGCAGGTAGAATATTCCTATCCTGTTTACAAAAGAATCTGATTGAGTAGCATTTTCAGTTTCAAAAAATAAATGTGTACCTAGTCGTCGGTGGTTAGCCACAGTAAAAATAGTTTGGAATCAAAAGTTGTGCTAAAATTCTAATTTGTGGACAAATCAGTCTACTTGGGCTATTCTATTCGACGTTATATAAGTGGAATCCTTTGGTTAGCCTAGAGACGACAGTGATATTATTAATTTATCCCCGATTTGTCATTTGACTGTAAAATTATTTACTCTCTGATTAAAAAGCTGCTAACTTTATAGCAACACATTTATTCAACTCATGGTTTCTATGGACACTGTATTATAAAGAAGAAAAAGAGGCAATTGGGAAGATTTTATTAAATAAAGCCAGTTAAAAAGAACATATGAATATCAAACAAAATACTGACTACGTTATATCCTCCAATATTTGTACATTTTTCAACTCCGTCTCTAAATTCTTCAAATATTCTTGTATAATCACAAAATCTAATTCAGTAATAACTCTGATTCTTGTTTCTAATGTTTAACGTTATCATTATCAACTTGTGTGTAAGCCTCTTCTTTCAAATAACTCCATAAAAATTCCATAGGTTCAAATCATATCATCCCATTGGCCAGTGTATTGGAGCATATCATTCAATCGATTTACAAAAAAAATGGTACTTTAAGAATGCTGTAACCAGACGAATGGCGTATTGTCATCTTAACATTGCAGGAATTAATGAAATGAAACCAGGTAACCAATAGTCAGCCGTTCAAAAAAGTTAATGTTTGGTGTGGGATATGGAAACATTATGAGACCATATTTTTTGACGATAATTTTATTCAGCATTTACACTTACATATGCTTGAATGTTCTTACCCACTGTGCAAGATATTGATTTGATCATTAGTACAAATTTCACTCGCCTGGACACGTATTCCTTAAACCATAATTATTATTATTTTTTGATAAAGAGATTGGACGATATGGTCCAAACACTAGTCAATGCGATCACCAAAGGTGAACTCTAGGGATCTTTGCAGTTGAAACAAAAACGGTACGTACAAAATGATAATGATAACTAAAGCGTTTCAAAGAATGAATTAGATACTACTTCAAAATTAAATTTGGTGACTACATATAATATTTGAAGAATTTTGAATTAAAGCTGAAAAATGAGAATTGGGAGGATATAACCTTAAATCATAATTTTGTTTGATTCGTTCATTCGTTAATTTTTTAAAAGATTTGTTTCGGTAAAAACTTTCAAATTTCATTCCTTTTCTTCTTAAAAAAGTTTACCATAAAACCACGACTTAAGTAAGACGTTTCGAGACAAGCACAACTTTTTATGGAAAATAAATTTTTTCTCCGAAATTAAAAAGTCTGTATGTAGCAACTGCGCTGTGGTAGCAAATTTTTATAAAAATACTTCAGACGACGAAATATGACAAACTAATCAATTTCTGAAATGTAATTTAGTTTAAAAAACTTTTTTTCGGAAAAACGGTTTAATTGTGTTGGCTAACGAACTTATCCAAGCGATAAACGAAGATAACATTATAAATTTGGCAGGTGCGTCCCTTTTGTAAACAGCTTAGATAAGTTCGTTAGCCAGCCCGATCAAACCAGTTTTTCTTGGAAAATGTTACACTTTCTTCAAGAAAATATTAAGTTTTTTCTAGGATTAGCTCCAAAACCATATTTTTTTATATCGCTCACCCGAAGCGTTATCGGAAAACTTGATAATGCAAAACCTCGGAGTTCACCGACACCTTTACGTGTCACCGGTCTTATGAGGCCCTGCATTAATACCAGCACATAAGAGGAGCAACACGGTTCACAACATCTGTCAGTCCATGATATAGTTTAATAGCAGGGTTGTGGGAGTTTGTGAGAAAATATAGTCAAAGAGCTGACTATCACGGGGGACTCCATGGGGTCTGGCATGACCAGGCCAAGTAAGGTTAGGTAACGTCAGGCGAGGTCGGGTCAGGTTAGGTCAGGGCACATCATATATTTCGACCCCATTCGGGTCACATTCAGAAGGAAATTATTGGAACTACATCAAATCTACCCAAAGCAGATTGAAAAGGAAAAAAAAATCTCGGGACGCAGCAAGTGCGTTATGGTAGTGAATTTTCATAGAAATGATCTGGCACAAAATATTTTGTTATAACTTTTTTTTCTTGTAACATAGAAATCTAGATTTTGGTGTATAGTTTACTTTTTATATCGTAAACCTACCTACCAAATTTGGTTATCATAGATTTTTTTATTTTTTAAGATAAAATTGTTTTTCAAATAAAAACTCAAAATGTTTTCAGAAAACCTCGTCCGATTTTTCTGATTAACAAACTTATCAAAGCCATTTACAAAAGGAAGGTTCATGCCAAAATTTATTAAAATCGGCCCATTATTCTTTGAGATAAGAATTTTTTTCGAATGAAAACTCAAAATTTTCCCGGAAAACCTCGTCCAATTTTCCTGACTAACGAACTTATCCAAGCCATTTACAAAAGAAAGGTACATGCCAAATTTTATCAAAATCGGCCCATTATTTTTTGAGTTATCGGTTTGATACATACATACATATATATATATATATATATATATATATATATATATATATATATATATATATATATATATATAAATATATATAAATATATATATATATATATATATATATATATATATATATATATATATATATATATATATATATATATATATATATAACATATAAAAATTGAAACTGACCCCGGATATGGGTTCTAAGGGTCCCAGTTCGCGCTCATTTGCAAATTTTTTTCAAAATTCAAAAGTCGAGATCTCCCCATTAGTGAATTTTTTCTACGAAAATTCACTAAAAGCTATATGCATGCGGACAGCAATTTCTTCACCACAAAGTTAACAATCCTAACAATGAACTTAGATGGCAACAATTATACATACTCCCATGCATTAAAACAGCAAAGGGCTAACAATAAAAGTAACTAAAAACCAACTCGTCAACAATTAAAACATTTAATTGTTTTACGACATGTTAGCAACTACTATAGTCATAACCGCAATGAGATTGTAGTTATTACTAGTAATTATAGACCCCAAAGCCCGTGTATTGGGTTCTACGGGGCATAATTCGCACCCATTTGAAGCAATATTATGAAAATTAAAAAGTCGCCATCTCCTCATTAGCCAATCTTTTCTACGAAAATTCACTGAGAATGATAAAGACAAGGTACACTAATAAAAAGACGAATCAAAGTGTGTTAGAAGCAAAAGTAGGCATACTAGAACAGATTAAGGCGAAGATGGCCCAACTTGGATATATTTTGGAGACACAAAATATTTCTTACAATAGAATATAAATGAGATAGTTGGGAAAAAGTAAGAAACAAACAAATATGAAAGATTGAGACCTGAACATGAAAGCGTTAGTTACAACAAAATTAAAAGGATTGCTGAAGATAGTCATGTTGCGACGACAAGGTGGCATCGCCTTTAGACTGTGATAAGCACTAAAATCATATAAGATAGTTGTGTCACATTATCTTTGGAATATCAGTCGTCAAAAATAATTGGTGTCTTAATGCTTATAGTTGCCTTAATCCAACTCTGTTTAACATAATTTCAATTTCAAGACTCAAGGTCTCAGCACTTCACTGATTTCAAGTGATCAAACTTTCATGTGACTTTGAGAAGTGAGCTTCACTCAATTTCAATTGTTTAATTCACTTTTAATTAATCAGATCAGCCATGATTGTTAAAGTGACAGAGGTGACATCTGAACTTTACTGAACAATGACCTCTAATGATGAATTGCTAAAGAACGGCGCAATAATAGAAGCTTAAAAACTGATTCAATCAAGTGTGCAAGTGTTTGGTGATGACTTTAACAGGACAGACATTGACATTGTTTAGCAGGATTAATTTAACAGATGATCAGAGTTAATGAAAAACACAAAAGGGGGCTGACTGGTTCATTAAGTCTATCCCTTCCTTATGATTATAAATAGGTCTATAATTAACAACGATGTGGGAAAATATAAGTGAACAAAATTGGAGGATTATTTAACTTATTAACAAATACGAAGGCACAACTCTCTAACTTGGCTGCTAAAAAGTTGCCTCTAAGGTCTAAAAAAGTCTGGATGCAGTAAGTGCGTTATAGTAGTGAATTTTTATAGAAATGATCTGACACCAAACTCTTTTTTTAAATAAATTCTTATGACTTTTTTTCTTGTAATGTAGGAATCTAAATTTTGGTATATGTTTTGTTTTTTATAACTGAAAGCCACGTACCAAATTGGGTTACCATAATTTTGCTATTTTCTTAGATTCGAAAAAATCCAAAATGTTCTCGGAAAACCTAGTCCAATTTTCCTGGATAACACACTTATCCAAGTCACTTTCAAAAGAAAGGTACCTACTAAATTTTATCAAAATGGATAGGTAATTTTTTGAGTTATCGGTGTGATACATACAATATATACAGTGTATCCCAAATTTGAGATGATATTAAAACATTTTTACATGGTAATCCAACTTTTTATAAGCTATTTTTTAAGTCCATTAAAAAACACATTTTATTAAACTTAAGAGAAAAATTAAAAAAAAGTCTGGACGCAGCAAGTGCGTTATGGTAGTAAATTTTCGTAAAAATGTTTTTAATAGCAAATCTATCTTTTTTAATGAAAGCAGACACAAATTTGGTTACCAGCATAACCCATATAAGCAATGTAGGTACCATATTTCATTAAAATAACTTGATTTTTTTAAAACGTACAAACAATTTCCGAAAACAAAGCTAAAATGATCCCGAAAAAACTGGTTCCTTTTTCCTGGCCCAGGAACCTCTTCAAGCTACTTACCCCCAAAATGCTTTTCGACGAAATTGCCGAAAAATGTTTGCATGAAAATTTACAAACAATTTTTTAACGAAAATTCAAAAAATATTGTTTCTACAATAAAAGAAATGTTATCAAATTTGAAAATGATAAGCAACACTTCTATCTTATTTTTATGGGTACCATCGCATATCGGTATTCAAGCCAATTATATAGCAGATTCGGAGGCTAAAACAGCTATAAAAAGCGGAACAAAAATGAAATTCAATATGTGTTATGATCTCATCGCTGCTTATAGACGTCTAACTTTTATTAAGTGGCAGGATTTTTGGTCAACAAAAAATACAAAATTACATTTGTTTCAACCAGTATTTACAAAAAGTAAGTTACAATTTAAAATAAAACGTAAAGACAGCGTCCTTGTCAGAAGACTAAGATTAGGACACACAAACACACAAAACACACCAACATCTTCTAGAAGGAACAGCACCCCCTACATGTAGTCAGTGTTGTGTACAACTATCAGTGTCACGTTTCTTATTCAACTGCAAAGACTATAAACAAGCAAGAAAAATTTAGCAATATGCCTAGTTCGATAACTACGGAAGTTCTACAGCTTAAAACATAGAGCGTGTCATTGGTTTTTGGAAATCATCTGGACTTTATAATAAGCTTTAATTTATTTTTGATATTTATTACTTTTTTATAGTTACTGTTAATTAGAAATAAGGTTTAGAATTATTTGCTAAATAATTTAATGCCCTATTAAATATGGTAGGTGCCAATGACAATTAATGTTGAGGCACCAATTTTTCTTTCTAAAAAAAATAACTTACTAAACATTTATTATTATGCCCTCCACTTCCGAAACACAAAATACAGGCTGTTCCATTTAAAACAATTAAGTTACAGCAGTTTGATTTTGTTTAAATTCAGTCACTATTTGAGAGAGCTCTGCAGACGGCATTTTGATTTTTTTCGACTTTAATGAGACTCTGCTATCTATTTGTAAAAATGCCGTATCATAATTTTTGACATGTGCTAAAACTGTAAAAGGTTGCAAAACAATTAAAATAACTTGAAAACGATGAACGCTGTCAAATTTTTCCCCACAAACATGCATTATAATTCAATGAAAAATGCGAAAATGCAATGACATAAGGGGTGTTGAAAAAAAAACGAAAATTTGTATCATCAACGACTTATGGGCCAGCCTGTGATTGTCAAAATAATTTTATAAGATGCAGCTCAAGACGCCCGCTAACTAACGCATACATTTTTTTCGCATCTTGCATAACGGATATATTGAACTTTACCGTAGAAATGCGTCAGCCTGTATAGTATATGTAAACAGATAAAATGAAACTAACCCCGGATGTGGGTTCTAGGGGGCCTAGTTTGCACTAACTGGAAGAAATCTTTTCAAAATTCAGAACTCGCAGTCTCCGCAATAGCTAATTTATTCTACGAAAATTCGCAAAAAATTATAGACTATTCAATCAAACTCTATGACTAAAACTATTGCCAAAGCATCAGAGAAAGGGTCTATTTGAAATAAAATTTTCTGGAAATATTTTAGTAAAACGAAGGACAATGACGGTTAAAGCTGAAACTTGGGTTCATAAAATGCTCTTCTTGCGACATTTTCTCTACATAACCCGTATTCGTTTCAGGCTCTTTGCCTAAAAGTTGCCGATTTTGACGTTTAAAATCACGACTCTGACGTTTTAAGAGGAAAACCACAAAACATTTTTAAATGCCTATAACACTTTTTAGTGAATTTTTATTTTAAAAAAATTCACTAATAGAGAGGTATCGATGGTGAGACTTTGCAAATTTTTTTTCAAATGAACGCGAACTAGGACCCCTAGAATCGATATCCGGGGTCAGTTTCAATGTATATATATATATATATATATATATATATATATATATATATATATATATATATATATATATATAGTGCGCGAGTGTGTGTGTGTGTGTGTGTGTCCAACTAATAACTCAAAAAAGAATTAACCGATTTTAATGAAACTCGGCAAATGCCTTTCTTTTATTAATGGCTTGGATGAGTGCGTTAGTCAGGAAAATCGGACAAGGTTTTCCGGAAAAATTTTAAGATTTCTTTCGAAAAAAAATTTTTTCTCCGAAAATTACAAAGCTATTTTAATGAAATTTGATGAATATGTTGCCTTGAGAAAGACCTTACCACATCCCAAAATTAAACTTTTTAAGTTTATCGAAAATTGAGTTATCCAAGTTTGAAGCATTTAATAAAAATTAACTACCATAACGCACTTGCTGCGTCCCGAACTTTTTTCCCTTGTGCTTCTTCTATAATCTATAAGCGGTTTTGTTTTTAAATTTTGCATTTACATTTTCTTTTAATTTTTTTCCCCGCCCAGCACCCCTATTCGCTATTTTCTTAGGGGTTGAAACCGCAACATGTCGTTTGTGGTTTATGCATACAGGTGTCGTTCTAGCCATATTTTCCTGAAAAAAATTTCCGAAAGCAGACCATGAGATATTCTGCAAAATTACCTAAAATTTAATATGAGCAGAAGATCTGAAATACAAGCAACTACAGTTTCGAAACAACATACCCATTATTGGGTACCTATATTTTCAAGCATGTAACACAATGGAATAATAACGGTAAAAAATAAACAACTAAAAACAAATGTTAAAAATATACCAGAAACAGAATTTTTCGAAGACTATAAATCAAAGAAAATCCAGAGCACCGGTATCGCAAATCACAAAATTTATGCACACTACTGTTTTTAGTTTCAAAACCACACACTTCACTGTAAACAATTTATATTGAATGTATCAACTATTACATTACATACATTTAAATCACGCAAATATTAATCTCTCTAAATGTTGGTACTAGCACTAGCAGTGAATATAAATAACTATGCGAGCGAAAAGAACCACGACTATGGGTTCATATCCGAGTCAGCTGAAGAACCTGCAGTCTGTGAACTTTCAGGCTGTCGAAGACGACGAGAGACCAGGAGGTACGGTACAGCAACAAAACACTTGATGTGCAGGACTACCGAAGAGAGTGGTCCTGTAGTTTGTCTCAACGGTGTTGTCAGATGGGTGTAAGTTCCTGTTTTTTTGGTAAATTTTGCGTACAATATCTAAACAACTGGTGCCAGTGCTTTACAAAGTATCAGGTTAAAGACAATAAAAATCACAATAAATTTATACATACATTAAAAAGGTAATTATTTATACTATATCATTGTCTTTATGTAGGGCTATGTTAAATAATTCAGTTTTCCTAAATACATACTGTAGTGCTAGTTGTGCAATAAATAACAATAACAGTATTGATAATAATAATAATAATAACACACCAGAAAACTCCGCACTCTGAAGGTCCTGAACTTGTATAGGAGGAGAATATGCAAATACATGCATCCCATCAGAGGCCGGCTATTTCAAATTAATTATGCATATTATCTTTTCGTTGAATAGAGCAGATAATTCGCTTTTAAACTGTATTAGCATTCCCTATACCTAAAGTTAATAATTGTCGAGATATTTGCGGTTTGCCAAAAAAAAAAAAATAATAATAAATTTATTATTTATGAAATTTCAACAAATGACAGAGAATAACCAAAAGTATTGAATGTTGAAAATGATTATGACTAGCTAAGAAACTCATGATTTATTTTGTAAAAATTGTGTACCATTCGCACTAATACATCGCTCTAAGCGTATTACAACTCCTTCACTTGTTGTACGCCGTATTTCTGCGGGATCAATATTATCCAAACAGTTACGGACTCTTATCTTCAAGTTCTTCCGTAGTGTTGACTGGAGTCGCATAAACATCTGATTTCAATTTACCCTATAGGTAAAAATCCAGAAGAGTGAGGTCGGGCGACCGTGAGGGCGAACTGTATGTTCCGCCGGATCCCATACACCTTCCTCCAAACTCGTCATTTAAAAAGCTCCTCACCTTTGCTGAATAATGCGCAGGAGACCCATCTAGTTGATACCAACAATTCACATACGCAGTAAGTGGTGAATTGTCCAAGAAATCAGAGACAGTAGTTCGCAAAATCTCTAGGTATTGCCCAGCTGTCAGATTATTATCGTAAATGCAGTACGATATTTTATCATCCATCAGAAGAGCGAACAAGTTGAAGCTGAATTTTCTCTGAAAACAGCGTTCTCTTTTGACATGAGGATTGTCTTGAGCCCAGTAGTGAATATTATGTCTGTTAAATATTCCTTCATGGGACATCTTTATTTCGTCGGTCCAAATTATGCTTTTCAGAAATAAAGGATCGTTGCGGTGTCTTTCAAGGAGAGTGTGACAAAATTCAATTCGGTGGGCTGGGTCGTTCGGTCCCAGAGCTTGTACACTTATAAATTTATAATTATGCATCTTATGCTTGGACAATATGCTCTGTATGGAGGAACGTGCTATGTTCATGTCATGTTCAGCTGAACGTATTGGTGCCTTTTGATGAGCTTCGAAATAAGACAACACAGAAATTTGTGTGTCTTCGTCTTCTGTAACTGGAACTGATCTTGATGTTTGTTGAATCGTGCAACTTCCCGTTCTCAAGAAATTGGTTTCATAACGTCTGAATTGCAACGCAGTCATTGTCGAGGACTCGGGATACCTATCATTAAACAGCCGACATGTTCTGCTGACCACTCTGTTGCACTCTCCATGAAAATAAAATAAATTCAGCAATTGTTTTAATAGCTGGCATTATCCATTATAACGTAGAATTCCTATTAATTTAGACAACAAAGACAAAATAACTCACGTTGTGAATGACAGAAATATAAAACGGACAATAAACGTGAAAATGTCAAACATCACATAGCACTCTTAGAATTCATACATATTTTAGACATACTCCTAAATTTGTCTTTTTTTGGTAAACCGCAAATATCTCGACAATTATCAACTTAAGGTATAGGGAATGCTAATACAGTTTGAAAGAGAATTATCTGCTCCATTCAATGAAAAGATAATATACAGGGTGTTCCATTTGAAATAAATAAGTTATTCTAGTTTAAAGCACACCAAATTCTAATACATCCTACAAAACACCCTGTATATGAAACAATTTTTCGTCACAATCATGTCGAAGCTCAATGGCCTTGGAACGTGCCTGACAAATTAAATAATTTTTAGCATCCTAACACGACACGAAATCACCTGCATTAAGTCAGCCTCCCCTTGAACAGAATTCTCAAATAAATTGACATAACTCAAAAACAATTGAAGCTAGGGAGAGCATACCCTAATAACTTTTAACCTAAAATTAGATGAGTATTCTAAAAATGCAATAATATATAAGGTGTTCTATTTGAAATAACGATGTTTATATCTATTTACGGTGTAACCGGAAGTCCGCCATTTTGGAAATTATTTCCATTAAATAGAGCATTTTCGGAAACCCCCCGTATAAACATTTTCAGCACCCAAAAATGTATATTTTCGGAAATAATTTAATACATTACTCGACGTGGGACACCTGTATTATCATTTTTTTAAAAGAAAAAAAAAACGTTAGCAAAAGTGACGTAAGTACCTTACACATGGTAATAATATAGCATCCTTTTAGTTTTAAAAGTTGGGACGCAGTGAGTTCGTTGTAGCAGCGAATTTTCATAATTTTTGTAATAACGTAATTTAGTTTATTTACTTAGCATATTACTGGACCTGTAACTCATTTATTTTAAACTTAGTAAGTCGATGATGGATAACCTTCCAAAGCCATCACTTTCTCTGTACACACCCACATGTTAAACTCCAGTAGCTGTAGAGCCTCGGTGGTTCAGAGGTAAGAACGTGTGACTCTGAACCGAAGGGTACTGGGTTCGATCCCAGGGTTCTCGTTTCACTTTTTCAGTACAAACTGTAACATTAACATCAACCGAGGTTCTGGCATTGTATTTGAGCAAGTTGAATATCTGCACGTTCCGCCCTTCGGAGGGGGCGTAAAGCCGACGGTCCCGTGGCCATGCGATGTTGGGCACGTTAAAGATCCCTGTCCTCCTTACAGAAAGGCAGGTGTTCGGCAAAATTTCCAGGATGGTGAGGTGAAGCTGCTCCCTGGCGTCGGTGATTGGCCATAGCCGCGGAAATAGTCCGACGTTAAAAGAAACAAAATACACAAAAATAAATCCAGTAGCTGTTTTTAGCGAATTTTTTTTAAAAAATTCGCTTATGGGGAGATCTGTGTTTATATATATATATATATATATATATATCCGACCGATAACTCAAAAAATAAAGGACCGATCTTGATAAAATTTGCAGAGTACCTTCCTTTTGCAAGTGGCTTGGATAAGTTCGTTAGCCAGGAAAATCGGACCAGGTTTTCCCGGAAAATTTTGTATTTTCTTTATAAAAAATTAATATCTCCGGAAATAACAAAGTAAGGGCAACTAAATTTGGTACGCGTATTTGTATTATAAAGAGTGAACTCTGTACCAAAATTTAGGTCCCTAGCTGTAAAGACAAAGAAGTTATGGGCAGTTAAAGTAACAAATTTTGGGAGTTTTCCGCAAAACGTCAAACTCGCAATTTTAAACGTCAAAATTGGCAATGTTTAGGCGAAGAATGTAAAACAAATACTGTTTGTGAAAAGAAAATGTTGCAAGAAAAATGTTCTGCAAACCCTTAAGTTTCAGATTCAACCGTCATTGCCCTTCATTTTACTAAAATGTTTACAGAATATCCATTTCAAATAGACCCTTTCTCTGGTGCTTTAACTGTCAGTTTAGTTAAGTTTGGTGGCTTTTTGGATATTTATTTGTAGGGTTAGTGAAGTTTATGGTTTTTAGCTAATTATCGTAGAACAAATTTATTAATGCATTTTTGCATTTTTTATCGAAATATGATGCGTTTATAAGAAAAAAATCTGGACGCAGTAAGTGCGTTTTGGTAGCGAATTTTCGGTAAATTTGCAGTTTAGTTCTCGAACGCTTTTCGAAACACTATTTTAAGAAACTTGCCTAGGCCCCCCCCCTGGATCCATAAACCCCAAAAAAAATATCTTGTTCACACTCCCCAAGGAAGTCACGGACCAGGGGTGAGTAGGGGTGCATAATTATTTTTTTAGCTAAATTTCATAGAACAAATTCGTTAATACATTTTTGCATTTTTTGTCGAAATATGATGCGTTTGTAAGAAAAAAATCTGGACGCAGTAAGTGCGTTTTGGTAGCAAATTTTCGGTAAATTTACAGTTTAGCTTCCGAACGCTTTTCAAAAAACTGTTTTCAGAAACCTGCCTAGGCCCCCACCCCCCTGGATCCTCAAACCCCAAGGAAAATTTCTTGTTCACACTCCCCAAGGAAGTTACGGGACCAGGGGTGAGTAGGGGTGCATAATTATTTTTTTAGCTAAATTTCATAGAACAAATTCGTTAATGCATTTTTGCATTTTTTGTCGAAATATGATGCGTTTGTAAGAAAAAAATCTGGACGCAGTAAGTGCGTTTTGGTAGCAAATTTTCGGTAAATTTGCAGTTTAGCTCCCGAACGCTTTTCAAAAAAATGTTTTCAGAAACCTGCCTAGGGCCCCTCTGAATCCACAAACTACAAGAAAAATTTCTTGTTCACACCCCCCAAGGAAGTTACGGGACCAGGAGTGAGTAGGGGTGCATAATTATTTTTTTTAGCTAAATTTAATAGAACAAATTCGTTAATGCATTTTTGCATTTTTTGTCGAAATATGATGCGTTTGTAAGAAAAAATCTGGACGCAGTAAGTGCGTTTTGGTAGCAAATTTTCGGTAAATTTGCAGTTTAGCTCCCGAACGCTTTTCAAAAAACTGTTTTCAGAAACCTGCCTAGGCCCGCACCCCCCTGGATCCTCAAACCCCAAGGAAAATTTCTTGTTCACACTCCCCAAGGAAGTCACGGGACCAGGAGTAAGTAGGGGTGTATAATTTTTGTTTAACTAATTTTCGTAGAACAAATTCGTTAATGCATTTTTGCATTTTTTATCGAAATATGATGCGTTTGTAAGAAAAAAACTGGACGCAGTAAGTGCGTTTTGGTAACGAATTTTCGGTAAATTTGCAGTTTAGCTCCCGAACGTTTTTCAAAAAACTGTTTTCAGAAATCTGCCAACAGTTAAGTTTATTTTCGGAAAATTTTTGTATATTTTCAAACCATAAGTAATTTTGTTAAAATATAGTACATTGTTTCTACTACATAGGCTATACCGGTAATCAGATTGATGCCTGCTCACATTTGCTACTAAAAACATTTTTATGAAAATTCACTTCCATAACAGATTTGCTGCATCTAGACTTTTGAAAAATGTTTATATATTTTCAAACAATAAATTTATTTCAATCAAATATGGTACATTGTTTCTACTATATAGGCAACCAAGTTTGATGCCTGCTTTCATCAAAGAAAGACATTTGCTATTAAAAATATTTTAAAGAAAATTCGCTACCATAACGCACTTGCTGCGTCCAGAGATTTTTTAATAACCAATTCACCCCAAGACGTCTGACGTTTTCTATCAATTTAATGGCACTCATGTTAATTAGAAACACTATTGACAAGTAAATCATTTAATGTATCCATCTTTGTTTATTATATTTAACTTTATATGGCACAGTAATTCCTCTTTCTACCAACAAGGAATATATTACGCCGTATTTAGTAAAGTCTGTTTAATTTGATTCCGTAAAGACTTGGATTACAATTATTCAACAAAACCAGGGTTCCCACCAAAAACAGCATATCAATTTCCCTGATATACCTGACATGCCAAAATCTATTTCCCTTTGATCTTCTACAATTGACCCCCAACATGTTTAACACATTACTACAGAATACAGGAGGTCTTCGCGTCATGGCGGAGAACACACTTCCCCATGTCAAATACAAAGCCACCAATGAACGCAAAATTTAAAAAAATTATTGTGGTTTTGCGAAAAAAGAAATCATTAAATGAATGAATGGTTCGGAACTGTACAAAAATCAAACACGTTGTTTCAGTTACTTATCATAAAACAGGGAAACAAATAATGTTTCCCTGACAGGGACAAAAATTCCCTAACTCTTAGTCAATTTTCGCAATTTTTCCCTGATTTCCTCGACAACATATTTTTCACCTACAAATTCCCTGACTTCTCCCAGCTTTCCAAACGAGTGGGAACCCTGAAAACTGAATTTTCCAACATTCCATTTGTAGTTTGGTGGCAATATATGATTTAAATTTTGTAAAAAGAAATTGATTGATAAATTGAGTTTCAAAGATATAGCATTTCCGAGAAGAAAATTTGCATTTTTCCACGCAGATATTATTCTTGCGATCTTTTTTTGGCAGTTTGTTCTTCGAATTGTGGTGGCTAAAAAATTACAACCAACGCGGGCCAAACTAGATTACGAGTACATATACAAAGTAAGACAAATAAGCCTGGTTCTTATCTTTCTTTAAATATTTATTACACAAATTTATTGACCAAACATTCCGAGTTTGAGAATACAAACAATATAAAATTATTTTTAATTATACCAGTCTTTTACTTTCCCTGCTTAACTATTTTATTATACGCAAAAGTTTGCCACCATTGAAAAATTGTTTTCCAAAAATTATAAATAATTAATTAAGTAAAATAAACTTAAAACTGAAAACCAGCAACCACTAAGGCAGTGATACTGCTTCCCTCCTAGCTGAAAGTCTAACTGCTCCGTCTTTCGGAGGGTGCGTGGAGCCGTCGGCTTCTGTAGCACAATATTTGGCACGTAAAAGAACCCACACAAAGCCTGGGTTCGGAAAAATTGCAGTTTAAAAGAAATATAATAAAACCAGTCCCTGTCGTCGGTGATTTGCCAGTCGCAAAAATACATTGACGTTAAATAAAACTTAAAAAAAGACCGGGAGCACAAAGTGTCCTATGGTAGCGAATTTTCATTCAATGCTTCAAAACTCATTTTGCTATTATCCGAGAAACTTTAATTCTGGTATATGGTAGCCGCCATCAGTTCAACATCTACCAAATTTAATAAAAATAACTTCGCTTTTTTCGGAGATACCTTTTTAAAGAAAAGTTTCATTTTTCAAACTGGTCCGATTAGGCTGCCTATCGAACTCGTTCAATCTGTTAACAAAAAGAAGACACCTGTCAACTTTCGTCAAAATCCGTTATTTATTTTTATATTTCGGTTGGATATATATATATATATATATATATATATATATATATATATATATATATATATATATATATATATATATATATATATATATATCAAATGGACCTAGAGGCCCTAATTAGCGCTCCCTTGAAGGTATTTTTGCAATCTCACCATCGATACCTCTCTTAGCGGACTTTCGTAATGAACTTTCGCTAGTAAAGTGCATATCTGAGTTTTGCATTTCAAGTAAATATTTTTATGAAACACTTTTTTTAACTTACGGTTCTCTCTCATTTTTTGTCAAGTATTTAAAATTCACAGGTTTCTCTAATAGTATACAAATGACTTAACTTCTGGTACAGATCTAGATTTGTGCAAACGGTTTTATGAGAAATTTTGAAGACTAACTTCTATAATTTCAAAGATAAACATTTATAAAATAACTGCCTTTTTCTCTCTAGATGCTTTTTAATTAAATACATTACCAGCTTTGTTACTAATATTATTAAGATCCAATAAATAAGCTAAAGAAAGAAATGCATAACGGTTCCATTGCATAAGGTACTTTGCTGACACAGCGTCGATAGGAGAAACCAGAAAATAATTACAAAAATCCTCAGTGTGTTAGATTGTGTAATAAAAATAAATATGAAGAAAGCATAACTAATGAAGATAAGTAAGGAAAGGTGTGTGAAAATGAATATGGATAAAGTTAAACGACCAATGCCTTGAACAAGTCGACAGATTTACGTACCTTGGGAGTATTATTACAAATGGTGATAAATGCAGCAGCCAAAAGATATCGCGATGATAAACAAGCATTCGATAGATTGCCGATAAACATTTTAGCTTGCACCTGAGATAAATATTCAGCAAGTCATATGTATGAAGCTATGAAGTGTTGTAATACAATGGAAATATGGATTCTCAATAATCAAGGTTTAAAAACATAGACGCTTTCGAATTGTGTGCATAAACAAAAATGATGAAGTATTCCGATCAGCTAACGAATAGAATTGTGCTGGAAGTAGGAAAAGAGAGATGCTTACTGAAAGACATTGAGAGGAAGCTGTCAAAATGCGTTGGAGATAATCTGAGGCACAATCATTGTCTGACAACAGAGACTTGAAAGAATTGAAAAAGCCAACCAAGGTAAAAGCGTCTGAAAATCCTGACCTCACTGATAAAGTAAGAAAGCTATAACAACATGAAAATAACTGCTCGAGACAAAGAGAATGCTTCCGACAAGACGCCATCGCCTGTAATACATATTTCTCGTAAAAAGCTCACAATCTGGCAACAGCGTTTACTGTATTTTTGTATAAGCGAGAAGCTTGGTGCTGTTAAGTCTTGTGACACAAATCGTGGACCCACATTCACCTGCCATCTTACAAATAAACAAGATTGGTTTGTTGTTGCTTGTATTTGGAACAAAACAATCAATTATATTCACTGAAAGAATTAAAGTAGAATCTCCTTTAAAAAAAATTATGGCATTTGAAGAAAGTATTGTTAAAGCATTATAGAAAATGGAAGCCATCTCGCTAATGGAATGTCTTCCGCCGCTTAAGTTAAAAGATGCGATAGCATTAGAATTTGACACATTTTTTTCAATTAAACATTTCTCACATTCTAGTTTACACTTTTATAGTTTTATATCGCTTTTATTTGTCACATTAGTTTTTATCAGAAATTATTTTCGATTGTAATAAATGAGGATGAGTAATAAAAAGGTTAAAACAAATTTGTCTGTAACGAAATATCACTTTCAAAGCCAATTTTCCAATCGCAAATAGGTTTCGCTGTTTTAGGTAAAATAACAGTCGGCAATAAGCTAATAATAATAAAACGGTTTCGATCTCAACGTACAGTGCTAAGTTAAATGTATTTAAAGCAGCAATTTATGATATATATATATATATATATATATATATATATATATATATATATATATATATATATATATATATATATATATATATATATATATATATATCAGCGTCTGTAGGTAGGGACACTGGCTGTGTAAACAGGGCTATAGTAATCCTTGCACAGACAGCAAGGCAATGTGTGACTAAAGCAATCAACAATACCCAGATCAAATAAAATCTAGTATGTGGCTTAAAACCCGATACCATAATTCTTAGAATTAGCGACACATCCTGATAAACAAACCTTTGTTGCTGAAATACGCATCTAATGCATAATTCTCTTATTATTTCTGCGTTTTCGGGTAATTTTGCTGTCTGTTTTGCTGCCATATATACCTACCATACCCTGACATTTTTTTTGGTGATCCCGCTTTGTGTTTCATACTTATAGAAAATTGTGCCACAATTAGGCCATAAACTTGCAACTGAAATATTGGCTTTAAGCAGGCGAACAATAAGGCTGATAACAGGGCTAATTACACCGTACCCAATAAAAGATAAGATACAAGAAAAGGACATTATTGGTAGAGTGTGTTGTAAGGAAGAAAAGACTGTCTTCCACATAATCTTTGAGAACGACATATTTAGCTATGTATACTGATCAAAGAACTAACAACATTAATTAAAGATCTGAACCTACTTTGGTAGACGCCAACAATATGCAAAGTACAAAAAGCTAAAGCTGCAGTGCGATAATGGGTATAAATACAGCAAACGCAGATTAGAAAAAATCAATCGATCAATTAATCACAGTGTACATGTTGTTTCCAGATTGTCATCAATCGAACACCGCCGACTGTGCTTTGGCAGAGAAACAAAGACATATGAGATACAGATTAGAAAAAAATTAATAAGTCAAGTGAAATGTCATTCTCAAGCTAAAGTTCAAGCCTTAAAGGGTGTTCATTAATTATTATTGTCCTAAGTTGCTGAAACCATTCAAGACCAAATACAGACGTAGAGACTTTTTCTCTAGCTTTAAAAATGCTTGCTACTAATTACCTGATGATGTCATAATTGGTGAAACCGGTTGCTGAGTAGATAACAAGAATTTGTGAAACCAGATAAGCTCTCTACATGTGTATTTTAAATGCTCTTATTTTTATGTAATGCCGTTAATGCTTTTTGCTCAAAAACATTGACATTATTAACGTTAAAAGGTCTACTAGAAATTTTTTAAGATGCCGATAATCAACGCGATAAAGAACTGTTTATACTATTTACCTTAAAGTTGCAACTATTAAACTTGTTAAATTGTATCTATAGAGTTTCCTAGGGCTCCTTTCTTCATGTAGGTAGTTGGTCGGACATCGGTTATTGCTACGGCAAAAGCTTTTTATCAAGAGTTAATCAAAATAATACATGGTTCCAAACTACGTATACCTCTTTTTCTCAGTCACGAATATTTCTCACCATGGCGTCTGTTTCCTTCTAACGCCGCAACTGCCTTCCATCTTATTATGGATTGGAGATTGCGGTATGCATTATATTCCACAGCATGACTCAGGTAAGATAACATTCCTCATTTTACTGTTGTAAGTATCCCTTTTTGTGCTTTTGTTGCTCCTATAACCCAGGAAACGTCAAGCATTCTTCGATATAACAACATTCCGTTTAATAGTGCTTACTTTTGTGGTATATACTCCAGCACTGTGCAAAAGCGTGGTGGAGACAAAACTTTACATCTCTTATTGTGTTCCCCTTAAGTTGAGCATATCGAGACTTCAAACTTATCTCAGTTTAAAACAGTTTCGCGAAAATTTAATTTTTGACGTTTTAGTTTAACATCGCGAGCTCAATCTGATCATTTTGTTTGATACTTGTATACCCAGCTATTAGAAGCTAGATACATTCTACATCTGCCGATTTTCCAGATGGGTTGTGGTCTTAGAATGCCTACTCAAAACCATGAGTTTGATTTAAGATGTTTTTAAATTCATGCCAATACCTTTTCCCATTTTCATAATTTGATTTGTTTCTCTTCTAATTTAAGTGGCTGTGGCTATTTGCCATTCGCGCACCGCCCACCACCCCCCCCACCCCCCCCACTTCTTACGTTGCTTCAGTGTTATTTTTACTTGGATAGCTTGATGAGATCAGTAAGCTTTACATTATTTGTTATTGTACCGCATGTATCAATATAAAATACATACATATACAGAAATGTACACGTCTTACAACTAAACTATCGTTTATAGAGTTTTATTATGTAATTTGGTTATTTTTACTTAATACAAAATTTGTCTTCCTTTCGGACAATCTCCGAAAATAACAGAGCTATGACAGCCAAATTTGGCATATACCTTTCTACTAAGAAATTTACCCCACACGCCAAAATTCACATCTCTAAGTTA
Source organism: Tillus elongatus (assembly GCA_964006375.1). NCBI lineage: Eukaryota > Metazoa > Arthropoda > Insecta > Coleoptera > Cleridae > Tillus > Tillus elongatus. Next base: position 160,421,665 of record OZ023263.1, read on the forward strand.
AAATAAAAAAACTTATAGCCATTTAAAAAAACATTTTGGGTGCCACCGGTGATCAGAAGAAAGCACAAGAACAAAATATTTTGTATGATTAACAAAACTAATTTAATATTACATACAACAGTTAGGTTTTCTTGACACAAAAAGGTCAAGAAGTAGGCAAAAAAATGTTTTTTAAATTTTAGAGTTTTTCTTCTTAAAACGCCAAAGTCGCGATTTGAGACGTCAAAATTTGCCATTTTGAGACAACGAATCTGAAACAAATATGTATTGTGTAGAACAAATTCCGTAATAAGTGTGTTTTACAAAGCCCTAAGTTTCAGCTTCAATCATCATTGTCCTTCATTTTACTAAAATATTTTAGGAAAATCCATTTCAAATAGACCCTCTTTCTGATACTTTAGCAGTAATTTCAGCTATATACTTTGTGGTTTAATAGTCTATTGCCCAGTTTCACAAAGCTTGATTAAATATTTAAGGGGCGGTTACTTAATAATTGCTTAATACAACCAATCACAGCTTCAAAATATTTGGTGGTCATGGCAAAAACTCGCATCATATTCTGTGATTGATCGTCTGGAAACTTGATTAACTAACCGTCAAATATTTAATCGAGTTTTGAGAAACTGGGCATATATATATATATATATATATATATATATATATATATATATATATATATATATATATATATATATATATATATATATATATATATATATAGCAAATTTGAGTAGAAAAAATTCGTTAGTGAGAAGACCGCGACTTGGGAATTTTAAAAGGATTTCTTTAAATGAGCGCGAACTAGAACCTCTAAAACCCATATACGGGGTCAGTTTAAGTTTTTGTCTGTTTACGCATATACAGGGTGACGCATTTCTGCGGTAAAGCTCAATATATCCGATATTATAAAAGATATGAGAAAAAATTATATACGTTAATTATAGGAAGCCTCGAGCTGCATCTTATAAACCTATTTTTACAATCACAGGTGTCCCATAAGTCGCCAGTGATACACACTTTTTGAATAGAACACCCCTTAGGTTATTTCATTTTTATATTTCCATCGAATTACGATGCATGTTTGTAAAGAAAAAATTGATATCGTTCATCGTTTTTGAGTTATTTCAATTGTTTTGCGATTTTTTACGTTTTTGGCACACATCACAAACACACATCACAAATTGTGATACGGCGTTTTTACCAATAGGTAGCGGAGCCCCATGAAAATGTCGCATTCAGAGAGCTTTTTGTTTGCATTACTCGTCAAAAAAATCGAGCTGCCGTATACAGGCACTCTTGAAGAGTGGTTGAATTTGAAAAGTTTTCGCAGAAATGTTTTTAGTGTTTCCGTAGAAATAATTTTTTGTGAGATTTCTGTGGTATATTGGTAATTAATAATAAATGTCGAATTTTTGTAAAAAATATAATTTAGAGTAACCTTGCTCAACGCAATTTCTGAAACAAAAGGAATTGTGAATTTTTGCAAAAGAAATGTTTTGCAAATTTTCATAAAAAATATTCCATTTTGGTCCTAAAGCTGTTTGCTGCGTCCAGACTTTTGTTCGGCCCTCCTCTCCCAAGCCAGCGTTCCGGAAAATGTTGGTTAAGGAAAGCATGAATGTTAGCTGTATGATTAACTGGGGCATCATCATGCATAAACCACATATGATCACGTATGCTAACAGGTAGTGGGTCTAATAATGGTCCAAGGTATTTTCTTAGAAACTGAAGATATCGCTGCGCAGTGAGCAGTTCTTCAAAGAAATGCGGTCCAATGTTTCCGTCAGAACTTTATCAAATAAATTGGCGGCTATAATAAAACCATTATTATTTTTTGTTCTCCCAGGGCTCGTCCGCGGCCTTGCCGCCCCGATAGCACTGCACCCTTTGGTTGATTGTGCATACCCTTAGTCTTACTCCACCCATTCTAAAATCACTGTGCCTTGAACTAGTCTGCACAGCGATTTGTAGGGTGAAGTTTTATATTGCTCTGTCTCCGGTCTAGACTGACCGTAGATCAGTTGTCTTTTGCGGTCTAGAGCTTTACACTCGCACAAGATATGCTGTGCTGATTCCTCCCCCTCGCCGCAGAGTCTGCATGCGAGGTCTCCTTCGAACCGCCCCATTTTATGCATGTGTTTCTTGACGGCCATGTGTCCCGTCAAGAGACCTGTTGTGTTTCTGAGCTGCCATCTGCTAAGATTTAGCAGCTCCACAGCTCTCTTTGAATTGGGTCCGTCAATTATTGAATTCCCATGTCTGAGCCCTGGACAGTGCGCCCAGTACAGCTTGTGTTGGTTTCTGACCCAGGATTTAATGGCTCCCCTGGCAGTGCTCTTTGACACGCCCAGAGCCGGTTCTGGTGTTCTGGTCCCATAAATGGTTCTGCTGACCCTCTCTTCCCGAGACTGTCAGATTCTTCATTGCCTTTGACCCCCGAGTGATCCGGCACTCAGATGAGGGTCACCTCATTCTGCCCAGCCAGGTCGATCGTCTCGTCTCGGCACTCACTCACCAGCCAGGAATTTACCCGTGGGCTACTTAGTGCCTTAAGGGCTGCCTGACTGTCTGTGGCTATGAGGATCCGCTTGTTGGTGTAGCCCCTCCTCTTGTTCTCCCGTACACAGTGCAGGATGGCGTACATCTCAGACCACCAGACAAGCGCGTCCCGTGGTAAGCCCGGCGTCTCCCCCCGCCATGCCTCGCGGTCGGGGATTTCCACTGTACAGTTGTTTTCCCTGCACATTCGCGGGCTCGCGAAGTCTGACCTCATTTCAAGCATGGGCTCCTTCACGATCTCCTGAATTTTGCAGTGGCCCCCGAAGGCTGGGTTGATCTTCATTCTACCATTGCAGGCTAGTCTGTATAGTACTAGCCTGTCCTCCCCCATAATAACTAAGTGTAGGGGGGGGGGGGGCAGATCCAGCAACACCTCCATGGCGGCTGTTGGGGTTGAAGACATGGCCCCTGTGATGCCCAGGCAATCCATCCTTTGGATCTTGCCTAGTTTTTGTTTGGCACTGGATTGTGTCACCTTAGTCCACCAGACCAGTGCCGCGTATGTTAACGATAACCATTGATTATAGTGGGGTATCAAAAATAAACGTGATCAAACGTAAGTATTACTGTCAAATTTTTCAAAAAGTATTGGCGACATTTCTTTGCTATTTTAATTCTAAGCAGTTTTCAATTATAAGCCTCTTCTTTAAACTGGGTGTTCATTATTACTTTATTTCTAAAAATAACAACACACTGTTCGTTATTAATGATTTTACAATGACACGTAGCCTGACAAGTTTTAACAAAATTATTTAAAAAAAAGGCCAATACCTAAAAACTAAAAGAAAAATGTTCCATTCCATGACTGTCTTTTATCGATTATCTTTACGAAATAATTTTGTACATCTTGTTATTATTATTAAATAAAAACTTGTTATTTTTAGTTAATTACATAAGTAATTATTTTAAGATATTTTATTTTTAGTTAAAAAAATGGTTGATAAAAACCAGTACGAAAAGCAACGGAAGGAAAGGTGTAAACTTAAGCGCCCATTACACAATTTGTGACCAAAACTCGACACACTTATTAAATTACATTAGAAGGTGACATAATTTGATATATATTTCGAATCAGATGAATTCTTTCGATAAGCTGAAGCGCTAAATATTTTATTTATGTAATGTGAATGTAACATTCGAATATCGTTATCGACTTGTCTACTTGTCGAGTCGCGGATTTATTTCCTGGTGTCTGAAGAGAACTGTGCAGTGTTGCCGATGATGCGACAAAAATGCATCCTTGATATGTGTTCTTGAGCAAAGAACATTATAAATATATACCGCGGGCAGTCCTTTTAAACGCGTACATGTATTTTTATTTACAAAAGAACTATTTCATCGATACACTTGAAAAAAACAGCTTACAGAATGCAGTAAGATACCAGAGCGAAGTTTAAGAATAGAATACAAACAAATAGAAGTTATTTTCCTAGATAACTAAGAAGAATTTCAAAAAGGTCACACAAAGGTATTTCATTGATTGTTGTTGCCCTTACTTGGTGAAACTGTTCCAGACTAAATACAGATGTAGGGACTTTCTGTCTGGCTTAGCAAATGCTTGTTTTCCTCTTTGCTCCTATCTTGGTCTTCGAACCACTCCACAAGTGCACATATGGCTTCGTAGTTTCTCGACAATTGTTTACCTTTCAAATATTTTTCGAGCTGTTGTTGTTGCCCTGACTTGGTGAAACTATTCTGCACTAAATACAGATGTAGGGACTGTTTGTCTGGCTTCGCAAATGCTTGTTTTCTTATCTGCTGCATCTTGGTATTTGAACCACTACACGAGGGCACATTTGGCTTCGCATATTCTCGACAATCGTTTACCTTTCAAATATTTTTCGAGCTTTGGGAATAAACAAAAGCCCGATGGTGCTAACTCTAGAAAATAGGGCCGGTGGTCAACATATTTGAACCCAATTCTATCTATTATATGCAGTGCAATCGATTACTTGTGAGCAGAGGCGTTGTCTTGCAAAAAAAAAACAACTTTGGCTAGTTTTCTGCGACGTTTTTTTCAAAATTAACCGTATTTAGTTAGCAACTCACCATAGTACCCCCTCGTGACAGTTCTGGCATGTAGACAACCTTATATACTTTAATTTCTGTCTCTCGTGATATTTGTTTGTTTGCTAACAAAGCCTAAATAATTAACTCGCTCTAAATGTGAAAAAGGAAGACTAACCCTGAGGAAAATAATGCTTGAAATTAGTAAGTTTATTCCCTTTTTACGATAACTTGCCAGATGTCCTCTCCGCCATATTTTAAACAAAGTCGTGCATGTCTTACTTACGAATCTGTAAGGGCGCGCACTAAAGAAACAGATCTGCCTCTAATTGTTGCAACAGCCTGCTCAATGAGCGCAATCATTTACTACCGTGTATTTACCGGCGTTTTGAATACTAAGGTCTTTAAGTATGTCCACAAAAAAATAGTCAAGGGAGTTAAGGCCTGGAAACTACGATGGCCACGCAATTGGTCCAGCCCGACCCAATGATTCGGAAACACATTGTTTAACAAATCTCCGCATTTTCCGTCAAAAATGGCAGCTGCCCCATCTTGTACTAATTACATGTTATATTTGATATTCAAAAGGACCTCTTTTAAAACGTTGGTAAAATGATTTTTCAAAAACTGCAAATGACGTTCCTATGTCAAATAATATGGTAATGTGTACTGCCAAATAAATCTTTTATTTCTTCCCATACACTGACCGAAAATCGGTTTTTTGTTGTTTTTTGTATAGCGTGATGGTTTTCATAAAACCAAACGTTGCTTTTGTGAGAATTATTGATTCCATATCGTGTAAATAAGGCCTCGCCCAAGACCAACATTTTTGTAGTAAAGTGTTGATAATTTAGATTTTGCTGTAATAGCCAGTCACAGAATTCAACGTTGCAAGGATGGTCTTTGTCCAGTAGTGCTTTAACACGTTGGACGTGGAAGGGATACAGCTGATGATCACGAACGGTTGCCACACTTTGTATTGACTCAATCCTATTTGGCGTGAAATTTTCTTGATACGATTTATCATCTCTTTCCTAGTCTGCATAATTTCAGGTCGTCTAAGTTGTCCTACATTTCCTTCACGTTCAGCGTATACGCGCGATCGAGTCGTCGAATTTCCCATAAATTAGCAACACGTCAACAAGTTCATTCTTTTTAAAAAACATAACGTTTTTCACTTTTTAAATATGTAATAATGAAAGTAGGTGCAAAATGTGTAGACGGAGCAAGTGAGCAAGTGCGTTAGGTTGGCGAATTTTCATTTAATCTTTCAAATCGCAAATGATTCAAGTTTTAAATCAATTGTATCTTTAAATTAATGATGTTGGTTTGATAAAATTTGGTATGCATGTTGCTTTTATAGAAGCTTTGTTACAGACGTAAATTACGTTTGTTAGGTTATTAGAAAAAAATAAGTTATTAATATATCAAAGAAAAGTTTCTGAAAGCGCGTCACCATACGTTGCGTCCGAAGTCTTACTACTGGTTATATATGGGCGGTCGATTTTTCACTCAAGAGAGCATTTTTTCAATTTTCTTTTGTTGCATAAAAAATATAAACACTGTATTTTAAGCTGTTGCCAAAATATCGCAGAAAGAACCTATTTCAAATTGATTTTCTGCAAACATTTTAGTCAAACTAAAAATATGAACAGTTAAAAAAGAAAACCAAGCCACTATAAAACACACTTATTGTATTACCTGTTCTCCATAACTCGTATTTGTTTTAGAATCTATGTTTAAAAAATCACCAGTTTCGATCTTTTAAATAACCGCTTTGTTGTTTTTAAAAGAAAAACTGTAAAAATTCAAAGTAATTTTTTTTTGGCAATTCCTAACCATTTTGCGCCAAAAAACCCAAATAGTCTTCTGTAGTATTTAGTAGATATAGTAAACCATATATACAAATATTTTGGATCTTTTGCCTTTTCTGGTCTCTAGTACGATCAACATTTTTTTCCTTAGAGGCGCATTTTTTTGTTTTAACTTAGAAGTTAAGTTTTAGTGAGTACTATACACGCTTCAAATTAACGCATTAGCTTAAAAATCACTTGTAAATATTGAAAAACGTGTCCAAGAGAGAAGCACTTTCTTTAGTCCAACAAACCTTGCAATATAATTAAGACCAACAAACTGCAGCAACAAACTCAAAATACTAAATGTAGAGTGACTTACTATACTTTCTTATGCTTTGCCTCGCGTAAAAGAAATAAAAAATAAACAACGTATAAAAAGTTTTAAAACACTGAGTGACAATATTTATTGAGATGTTTTGGTGATGGCAACTCTGCTCTGTTAATATTTGACCTACTGTACGTAATTCCTCTGCAGATTGTGTGTTGTCCGCACTGCCATTCGCCATTTGACAGAACAGGTGTTGGCTATTGCCACAAATAGATAACGTTATAGTCGTTAATGTAAATTATAAATAAGATAATAGCAAAACATATATAATGCATAGCTCACGCGTCATTACTTCACGAAGACCGATTTTAATAGGTTTAGCTTTACTTGATAATGATCATAGGATTCTACACTACCTACGGATAGATATGAAAGTCAAAATATACAGTGTGTATTAAAAACAAGACGCCTAGGATTCTGTTATCGAAGCAAAATGCATTATACGAGGGTTGATAAATAAGTAACCGTGTTTTTGAAGAGTGGCGTTGCTGAGGGAAGCCTGGTATTACCAACGTGTAATGCCATCTGTCATCTGTAAAACGACACCATACTAAATTTCAGACTGATTCCTTGGTTACTTTTTATTTAGCAGCCAGTTGTCTCAAACGTGTTTTGTGTCTCTCGATAAAATGAAAAAAGTCAATATCGATCCGTAATTCGCTATTTATTTTTGTATGAGAAAACATGCGAAGAAATAAAAATAAGGTTGGATACTGTCTATAGGGGCCCTTCACCAGAAAACATGCGAAGAAATAAAAGTGAGGTTGGATGCTATCTATAGGGGCCCTTCACCATGTATAACAACCGTGAGATATTGGTTCAACGAATTTAAACGTGGTCGTACATCTGTTTTTGATGCGGTCAGGCCGTCCGGCAGACGTGGTTATCGAAGAAATCGTTGAAAAGGTCTACGATATGATTCTCGCTGATAGCCGCACTTAAGTGCGCGAAGTAGCAGAGGCCGTAGGCTTGTCGTGCGGAACGGCAATCAATATTTTACATGATAAGTTAAGTATGAGAAATGTGTCGGCCCGATGGGTCACGCTATTGCTCGCGGTGGACAACAAGCAGACACGGCTGTCACTGTGCAAGCAGTTTTGGACTTCTTCAAGCGAAATATGCAGCAGTTTTTGCATCGAGTCGTCACTGTTGATAAAACTGGATACACTACTATTCGCAAAAGACCAAGCGAGAGTTAGAACAATGATTTTTCCGGTTGAATCTGTTTCGAAGAACGCGAAGACGGTCCCATCGGCCGGAAAGCTTATGTCCACGATTATTTTTTTAATTCGAATGGACTAATCCTCAATGAGTTTTTACAGATAGGAAGAACGATCACGGAGCAGTAAAACAGTAAATTATTGGACCAATCCGATAAGAAATTAAAGGAGACACGGTGCCATTTCTCTAAGAAAAACGTGCTGTTTCACAACGATAACGCATCAACATATTCATCGGGAATCGTCGCAGCTGCCCAGCGTGCTCACCCGACCTGGCTCCCTGTGACACTCTCTGTGAAGCGCATTTTAAAGCGTTTGACTACTAATAGTGTTTGGGGGGGTTAAAGGGAATGGCAGAAACGTCGAAACGCTTGGAAAAGCGTATCGACCTAGAAGGAGATTACGTTGAAAAAATTATATTTGAGTGTGCGTGCGTGTGAGCGCGTGCGCGTGTGCTTGTATGCGTGTGTGTGCGTGTGTGTGTTTTACAAGTCAAATCACATTAGAAAGGTATTGCATATAATATTTAAACTCCCTAAGTTTACAAAATATATCATATTGTTGTTTTGCAAACAGGAAATATGGATATAAAACGATGGACGGAACATTACACGTGATGGACGGCAATTTGAATATCTAGGTCGCCACTCGTTAATTTTAATTTATTTTGTTTTAATGTGTTGTGTGTGTTTTAGTTTGTTTTGTTAGATGTTTTATATTTATTACTATTAGATGTAATATCGTTATAATTATTTGTTTTGAGATATTTTGAATTAAATAAGTAATTTTTATAATCATGTGTCCTTGTCTATATGTGTGTGTAAGCTCCTGCGCACAAGTCTAAAACTTCTGGGTGCGGAGTTTGTCTACTGTGTTATTATTATTATTATTATTATTATTATTATTATTATTATTATTATTATTATTATTATTATTATTATTATTATTATTATTATTATTATTATTATTATTATTATTATTATTATTATTATTATTATTATTATTATTATTATTATTATTATTATTATTATTATTATTATTATTATTATTATTATTATGTGTACCTATAAAGGGGTAAGCGGTACACTTCGCAACATCTGAAAAATGTAACATTTCATAATTTCATCTTTGCTTGCTAATATCTACCGCTAGATAAAACTTACCGAGTTACAGTTGTCACTGGCACCTTAAGCTTTCAATTCTCTAATCTATAGTGTGAAACATATAAGATTTAATATTTTTTTTAGAAAAAGTTGAGAATTTTATTAAAATATCAGATAACGCCCTCTAGCGGCGACGGTAACATTAATCTTTAAGCAATTCTAACTGCTATCGATATAAGAAAGAAAGCCCTTTGTAACGAGACCAAACTTGTTAAATTCCGCTTAAGCTAGCCAGAGTAATAGACATCCCAACACATTACTTCTGAAGATATGACAAAAAGGGAAAACACAGTATATTAGAAATTTGAAGGATAACACTGTATATATTTTTAGTACCCCCTAGTTCAGCAAAAAAAAACAGAAAAAATCCAATTGTTCATTTAGTCATGGCTGTTATGACCCCAGGCGGCCATTTTCGAAACTCGAAAATATTTTACAGAAATTGTTCAGGGCCACTTCTTTTATGGTAACTTTTTCCCTGAGCTGCGTGAAAATTCGTTTCTGAGATGTGACTGACGGCTATTCTTATTAGTTGGCCACCTGGTACATTAGTTAATCCTCAAAGCTGCTGATTACTGAGATACGTTAAAAAAGAATAATATTCAAAACACCTGTTTGTTTTAAACAAGTGTTTTGTCATAGACAGCACCCGGATATTTTATAATTTCATTATCTACATATTATACCATCTTACGAAAAATAAACAGTACAAACTAATCAAAACCGATTAACTTACCTAATAAAGAAATATTTGAAATGTTAAATTTATGTAAATAAAATAGGGGAGAGTGAGAAACAAGGTCTAAGACATATAATTTATTCTGTCTGTGTTCTAGGTATCGGCTACAAAAGTGTGTATAAAGGTAAATTTGTTACAAGCAGACAGCAGCAACAAGTTCAGGTTTGATCTCCAGAAGATATCCATCACGGTAAGTCCCGTTAGCGGCCCAGAAGACCTGAGAGACCAGCCGTTTAATTATTCAATGGAGTAGAAATATTATACCGAATCATTGAATCAGACACACTGGACCAATGAATGGTCCACATTCGGTTTTACAGTAAACTTCGAGGTGAATTAAAACCAGTGTACTAACAACATGCAGTCGTTAATTTATAAGATATAGAAGCTGTAAAAAAATTAAGAGTATAAACGGCTGACTTATTAAGAATGTAATAAGGTTCTAAGTGTCATTGTTAAACGAATTTTTGTAGAAAAAATTTGATAATGAGGAAACCCCGACTTTTGAATTTTGAACAAATTTCCTATAAATGAGCACGAACTACGCCCCCTACATTAAAATTCCCACACATAGATTTTAGATACGATCTAACCAAACGACAAAATGTTTCCACTATGTTGGATTGTAATTTTGAATTTCTAAAATTTAACTATAAATTTCTCATTTGCTATACCAAAAACCGCTACATATAGATTTTGAGTCAATAAAACCACAAATGGCAAAATTTGTCATGTTGGCTTAAACATTTTAAATTCTGAACTTTAAACAGAAAAATCCCTAACCTGCGACCAGGGAAATTCTGAGATACAAATTTTAAGTAGAATTCGACCATACGTCGAACATACGATACAAAATTTGTCCACCATGTTAGAGTTGCCATTTTGAATTTATAATATAAATTCCTAATCTTCAACACCGAAAACGTCTAGGTATTGATTTTTAGTCGAATCGGGTCATAAATGACAAAAATCGGGGGTCATGCTGGCAGGGTTATTTAGAATTTCTAAACTTTCTCTATCAATTTCTAATCTGCGGTGCCAAAAACCTCCAAATATCAATTTTGAGTCGAATCAGACTGTAAGTGACAAACTTCGTCCGCTGGGTCGGCGTACACATTTTGATATTTTAAACTTTAAACAGAACATCCTAACCTGCGACCACATAAATGCCCTGATATTGATTTTAAGTAGAATTCGATTAACCGATACAAAATTTATCCACCACGTTGGAGTTGTCATTTTAAATCTATACAACTATCAATCTCTAACCTTCGACACCGAAAACAGCCAGATATTTATTTTGAGTCGCATTGGACCATAAATGTCAAAATTTGTGCGCTATGTTGCCATGATTATTTTGAATTTCTAAATGTTAACTTTAAATTCCTAATCTGCAAAATCGAAAACCGCCAAATATTGATTTTGGGTCGAATTGGACCATAAACAAAATTAGTGCGCATATTGGCATCGTAATTTTGAATTTTCAAATTCAACATCAGTAAAATGTCATAATTAATATTTGGGTTAAGTTTTTTTAAAGATATAAAACCCTGACGCACCAAGAATATTAACATTGCTGCCACTATTAATCAAATCTGAAATTTGTTTACCTGCAATTGTGACAAAAGGGCGGGTGTCGTTAGGCAAATGTGACAACAGCGGTTGTGTAGAGACCCAGGTATGTTAGGCTTTAATGAAATTTTATCAGTCGGATTGTTAGTTGGTAAGCAGTGTTGCATGAATGACTTGACCCGGTGAAGCCATTTAAGCCAATCAGTGGAAGTTCTTGACAAAATTATTTTCCGCCTTTCAGAGGAATTCCCTTTATTGCCTTTCCCTTTCCACTGCCAAAATGGTCTTGGCCTTGTGATGTCCCTGGAGCTGGTGCAGGCGACTCTGGCCGAAGGAAGTTTTTTTGAACAAATCGGACAGCTGGGACTTGTAGTATTTTTTTACCACAGGTATAACAAATCAGTGGCCTCGGTGAGCGATATTCGGGAAATCTATGTCACTTACGACCACAGCTCCAAGAAGTTGGTGATCGAGTGCTGAAGTGCTGTAAATGATTTTTCCGCTAAATTAGCTCCCAAGTTTATACCCTGTGTTATTTACAAAGTTAAATCACCATTAGTCTATAATTTAAAGGATCTCGATGGTAACGTACTGGGTGTTTTTCATGTAAAGAATATAAAATTAGATTTGTCACACAATAGGTGACATATTTGAGGATATTACTACTGGTTGAATATGTTTTCTATTTATCTCTGTCTTTAATATATTCTATTTATGATTGTTTTTAAGACCTGGACCTGAGCAAGTCGCTAAACTGAAACTCAACCTTGTTCAGATGAAATTTTAATTTTCATTCTTTTTTAACAACTCGACCTGAGCAAGTCTGTAAACTGAAACTCAACCTCATTTACATGCAATTTTTATTTTTCATTCCTTTTTGATATCTAGACCTGAGAACACGTCTATAAACTGTATCCAAATCACATTAGATGACTTTGATTACCGATTTCATCTAATTTGACATACCAGCTTTCCATAAATAGTTCACTGTTCAAGTTTCAAGAACTATTTAGGTATTGCCTTTTTAACACCTCGACGTGAGCAAGTCGTTAAATTGGAACTCAACCTCATTTAGATGATTTTTTTTCCATTTTTTTTAACATCTACACCCGAGAACGTGTCTATAAACTGTATACAAACTCACATTAGATGACCTTAATAACCTATTGATATTTGGGAGCACAGTAGCATAACCTTGTCTATATTTTTGTTTATTTTTTGTACGTCGCAGCGCACCATGGAGGGGTGTGCACACGCCTGCACCTGAAGGGGAAAAACTGTTTGGGTATCTCTTGGCTCCACAACCCTTAAAATATATAGAATAAGGAACATTTGGAGGGGGGTGGGGGGTTTCCATCGTATGGAGCAAAGTGAGGCTACACTATATCACCTTTAACTTCGTACTTTCTCAAATTTAATCAAATATTTTTCAAAATTTAACTTTATATTTTTTTAAATTTAATCTAGTATTTTTCAAAATCTAACTACGTGATTTTCAAACTTAATATAATATTTTTCGAACTTAATTTATTATTATTCAAAATTTCTCTTTATCCTTCTCAAAATATACTTAAAATATATTGTCAATTCATTTATTTAGTTTATTTAAAATAAGGTTTCACTGAAGACTTTTTAGATTAAGTTAATCTATTTTTGGCCCTTTAATATTTTATTATCCAAATTCTTTGTATCTAAATAGTGTACCTGTGTAGAACCGGCGGGGTATGCACTGTCCAGGGAGGCACGGACGGGTAGAGTTATTCTGTTATTGCTGGTAAAAAGGTGTGTCAAGCGAGCCTGCAGGCTGTTTGTCTATATATTTCCTTCCTTCATGTTTTATTACTTGATCGTCAATTTTAAGTTTCATAACTTTACAGTTAACTTACAGACACTCACATTGATAACTTTTACTTGCATTAATTACTATTTTTTAGATTTGAAAATCTAATTAAATTTTAAATTACCTCATTCGTCTTTTATGTCGATGAGTTATTTCTAGTAACTTTAATTTTCGTTAATTATTAATTTTTTCAAAGATAATTGAATAAATAGATAAGGACACTACCTATTTGAATCGTCTTCGTTCACCTTGCTTGTGCTTTTTAGGAATTTTGTTGTCTCCCCATATATCAAAAATTTGTCGGAACCTATTCAATTATATTTACCCACGCAGAAAAAAAAATGTTCTGATATTTTTCTTTCTTGGCAATGACGATGTTTAACGCTTCACACGTTTACCTTTATTTTACACTGTCATATTGCCAATCATAAACAGAATTGTCACCCATGACGTCATTATTTTGTCCATCGAATAACTGAATACTCTGTGGTTTTATGCATAAATTTAAAAACTAAACATTAATGTCATTCTACGTTCTACTATTCTAAAAATAACTGACGTCACTTATCTCTGGCAACCGACAGCTATATATACGATGAAAAATTCGCAATTTTTCTCTTTTATGGCATTTAATTAGAATTATCACGTTTAGTGCGCACAAGCAGAATGCTGCCCTAGGCCTAATATTATAGTTCAATCCAGGTACGAAACACTTCAATTACACGATATAAAATCACTCTTAACCTAAAATGTATTTTCTCCTAGTTTTTAGCGTTTTATATGTGCTTTAATCTGCCTGCTTATTTTTATGTATAATTGCTTGTTTTTATTAAACATATTTAGCAATGCTGTAGATGCTTCATGACATTCGCTTTCTAAATTTCACGCGACTTTTTGAAGTATTGTTTGTAGTCTTTTAGCTGCAAATTAAGCTGCGTTTTACTTGATTTAATGACCGGGCATGTGGCCATAAAGCATCACACTATAACTATAAAACAGCGTGTTTCAAGAAAAAATCTTTTTCTTTAAAAAATGCCGTTCAGAGTACCGCTCAGAGCAGCCTTCAGAACACCAGCCAAACAACCGTTCAGAACACCAGCCGAATCATCATCAGAGCACCGTTCAGGACACCGAAGTAAAACACCGTTCAGTGTACTCTTCAGAACACCAGTCGAAGCATCATCAGAGCAGCCTTCAGAGCATGAAGTAACCAACCGTTAAGAGTACGATCTTCAGCACTGTCAAGAGCAAGAAGGCTAATGCTACCAACCCCTTGAAGCTGTAGAATACCTTCAATCGTCTTAAGAAGTTTTACCAGCCCCATGAAGCTCCACAATACCTTAAATCGTCTTAACAAGTTTTCCCTGCTCTAAGGGGTCATTTCATTCTGGGAATCAAGCCCTGTTACATCATCGAAATTACAACACACAATGTTAAGTAGAAGTAGCTTAACTGGATTGTTTTTCTTTAATTGCATTTCACCTTATATTTCAATTTATTTAAAGCAATAATTTCAATTTGTCATCATTTTGCTTTATTAATTAATTCCATGACAATGTTTAATATGTTATCCTACAATAAACGATGTAAACCATATATCTCTCTCTCCCTCTCCCTCTCTCTATCTCTTTTCTTTTAATTTTTTTTACAGTGCTACCTCATATGCAGATAAAAATAGAGAGAATTCACAACCTATATATCTCATGCTCAAATAATTTATATTTGATCTATTTATTTTCTATTTTATAATAATGACTAATAATGGCAATGCATTTTTTTTAAATTTTTATATCAGCCAGTCATTAATGGTTGTTAAAGTAAGTTACAATATACGATGCGGAAAACCGCCAGGTATCGACTTAATCGAATCGGAGCAAACAAAATAAATGACACAATTCGTCTGCCATGTTGCCACCGCCATTTTGAATCTCTAAATTTTAACCACAAATTTCTAATCTGGTATATCCAATGAGCACTTTATTGAAACGTGTGTATATTTTACATCCACCACCTGGAGCAATGTAGATATTTGAACGTTTAAGGAAATCATTCCAGGCACTGAAACACCACGTTTCTAATTTATTATATCAGTTCATCAATAAATTAGAATTTATTTATTTAAATAGGTCAAAACGTGATACTGTTACCGTATATTATGGTCACTTTCCAGTAACTCACTGTATTTTAAACATATTGTTTCGTTATCGACCAGATATCCTATAAAAATCATTTGTAAACGACAAGTTTAAACAAAGAAAAGTGTAAGTTCGAGTATTCATGTCAATGGGCCAAGCGCATTTCTGCATATTCTAGGCAAAGAATCAGATTCCCGACGCTTTTAAAGTGTTGGATGGACTATGAATCGTGTTTCAAGATAAATCATGTAACAGATCTAGGATATCTGTTGGTTTTCAGGCGATAATTGATTGGGATAACAATACTTATGTAAATGCAAGCCTTTGGGGCCTACACATCTTGAGGAATTAACAGTTGTCGTGTCACGATTCAGGCTTGTATCGTTCCCACAGTCTCTGATGCAGTCCTACGCCCTCGAAACGTGACAATAACATAACAGTAACAGTTGTAGAGACTAAAGATCGCTTTTGGCTTTTCGTTTCAGACACTGTAACTGATAAATCACTTGCTTTCAGGTCAGTGATACACTTTCCTGAAAACTAATTTAGATCTGCATTAAAAATGGGTCCACCATTCCTCTATCGAAAATTAACTGTAAATCTTAAAATCATAACGCATAACTAAATGACAAAAATGTTTTATGATACGTATAGAAAACTGAAATAACTTTTTAGATGCATATACGAAACATATTTTTCTCATGCAAGATGATGTTATCAGATGAAACATTGCATATTGAGCTATACAGTGTCCCAAAATTGACGCCCGTGATTTTGGGAATTTATTTAGGGGACTAAAACAAATCGAAAATTAAGAGTGGAAAATTGCCGATTGTCATTCGTTATCGAGTTATTGATTTAAAAAAAAAACGCACATTCAAAATTTCAGAATTTAAACTATTACAAACGAATGGAGATTTAAACAAAACAATATCCTGTGGTTACCATATATGTTCAAGCAAATCACATTTTCAAGGCAGACATTCGCGCAATTTATCACGGAAGCACGAACTCTTTGGAGCATGTTTCATCTACGAATGGCACAGCAGCATGAACACGCGCTACTACTTCTTCTCCATTGACAACAGGTTCGTTATAAACTGTTTCCTTCGAAAAGTCCCAGAAAAAATCCAATGGATTAAGGTCGCGAGATATAGGAGGTCACGCTATGGTTCCACCTCGTCCACTCCACCGCTCAGGGAAATTGTGATTCAGGAAATTCCTCACTTGTATTTCATAAGGAACCGGGACACCATCATGTTGGAGCCAATGATTTAACCTATCGGGTATAGGAACTTCATCAAGTAATGGTAGAGGTAAACTCTCATTTAAAAATTAAATGTACATAGCTGAATTAAGTCGGTCAGGTAGAATGCGTGGCCCAATTAATTGTTATGTAACAAACCAGCCCAAATGTTTAATGACCATCGGCTTTGACAAGATCTTTTGCGTGTAAAGTGGGGGTTTTCACGTATCCATTCATGTAAGTTATGTGTGGTTATGATACCTGTTTCAGTAAATGTGAATTCATCACCAAAGACAATCTTCTTAATAAAACGTGGATCATAATTTATACTCTGTACCAACCATCTATACATAAATTTAAACGAAGTTCCCGATCCACACCATGCAAAACGTAAGTCTTTTCAGGCCTAAATGGATACATACCATTTTTCCTCAATAACGCGTGAATTGTATTCTTTCCAAATATAGTTTGGGTTGATGTAATTCGAAGGCTTGTGCTTGGCTCCCTCACGACATATTCAAGAATTTGCCCTTCTTGATTCAAGGTTAGAGTGCGATGGCGTCCTAACTTATTTCTTCGGGGACCGCAATTACATCTCTTCAGTAATCCTTGTTCAACCACGTTTTTGCGTCAGGGTGCCGACGATTTAAATAGATTTCCACGTATGTCCTTGCCGTAGCAGTTGCATGATCATACATGCGCCTAATACTTTCATCATATCGACGTTATCGCGATTAGATTAGTTTCGTTACATTTTAAACTCAGATAAACGACTAAAATGATACTTGTCAATTTGACAGACTCGTTTTAGTATGACAGAACAGCTCGTGCATTTATACATCGCTATAGCAACCCAATAATTGTTATTGTATTATGCTTCAGAACTAATATTAGCTACTTTTAGTGAATTTTCTTTAAAAAAATTCACTAAGGAGGAGATCCCGACTTTTGAATTTAGAAAAAATTTCTTCAAATGAGCGCTAATTAGGCCCCCCAGAACACATATCCAGGGTCAGTTTCAATTTATATATATATATATATATATATATATATATATATATATATATATATATATATATATATGTGTGTGTGTGTGTGTGTGTGTATGTATCACACCGATAACTCAAAAAATAATGGGCCGATTTTGATTAAATTTGGTGAGTACCTTCCTTTTGCAAATATCTTGGATAAGTTCGTTAGTCAGGAAAATCAGCCCAGGTTTTCCCGGAAAATTTTTGGTTTTTCTTCAACAAAAAATTATATCTCCGGAATTAACAACGTAAGGGCAACCAAATTTGGTGCGCTGGTTTATGTCATTATATGTGAGGCGCCTACCAAAATTTAGCTCTGTAGGTCAAAAGACAAAAAAGTTATGGGCATTTAAAGAAAAATAAATTGGGGTTTTCCTCAAAACGTCAAAGTGACAATTTAAAACGTCAAAATTCGCAACATTTAGGCAAAGAACTTGAATCTAATACGGGCTCTGGAAAGAAAATGTCTTAAGAAGAATGTTTTACAAACCCTGAAGTCTTAGTTTCAACCGTCACCGTCCTTCATTTTACTAAAATATTTCCAGAAAATTCATTTCAAATAGACCCTTTCTCTGATGTTTGGCAGTAGCCTTAGCTATAGAATTTATCGTTTAATGGTATATAATTTTTGTAGAATTTTCGTAAAAATTAAATAAAGCTCAATATATCCGTTATTATACAAGATATGAAAAAATATGGTATACATTAATTATACGGTGTCTTGAGCTACACCTTAAAAAAATATTGCTACCATCACAGGATGGCCCATAAGTCGTTGGTGATACAAATAATAATTTTTTTAGTGGAAAACGCCTTATGTTTTTGCATTTTCCATCGAAATATAATGCATGTTTGTAAGTTAAGAAATTCTGGACGCAGCAAGTGCGTTATGGTAGCGAATTTTGATTAAATGCTTCATATTTGAAAAGCTCAATTTGCTATTAACCTATAAGGTTGACCAAGAAACGGATTTTTTTCGGTTACATTTTAAGTTTACTTTCGGAAATTTCTGTACGTTTTCAAACAATAAAGTTATTTTTATGAAACATGGCACATTGTTTTTACTATATAGGTTATACTGGTAACCAAATTTGATGCCTGCTTTCTGAAGAAGAAAAAAACACATATTTGCTATTAAAAACATTTTAATGAAAATTCACTACCATAACGCACTTGCTGCGTCCAGCATTTTTTTTATAAAACTTATTGCCATTTGCACCGATGCTTCTTAAGTGTTGTTTTGAGTTAAGCTAAGGTATGACTTCGATGTTTAATGATAATTGAAATCTAAAATGTCACAGTCACAGCTATGTTTATTTTAAGCAACGCTTAAATAGCCTCGGTGTGAACCTCGGTGGTTCAGGGGTAAGAACGTGTGCCTCTGAACCGAAGGGTACTGGGTTCGATCCCCGGGGACTCCTTTCACTTTTTCAGTACAAACTGTAACATTAACATCAACCGAGGTTCTGGCATTGTATCTGAGCAAGTTGAATGTCTGCACGTTCCGCCCTTCGGAGGGGGCGTAAAGCCGTCGGTTCCGTGTCCATGCGATGTTGGGCACGTTAAAGATCCCTACCCTCCTTACAGAAAGGGGTTCGGCAAATTTTCCAGGATAGTGAGGTGAAACTGCTCCCTGGCGTCGGTGATTGGCCGTAGTCGCGGAAATAGGCCGACGTTAAAACGAAACAAAACAAAATAATAGCCTCGGTGCAGTTCAATTTAAAAATGGTATATTAGAGAGTTTTGGTTATTAATATTTTGTTTATGTAATGTACATAAGTACAACTATTTTTTTCTTACTATGTTTATTACTTTGGGTGTTGCATTTTAGTATTGTTTAGTAGTGTTCCGAAGCTTCATATGTTTACTCAATTATTTTTGGCTTCGTGGACACGTTTATTCATTGCAAACACCCAGAGTGCATTGGAAATTTGTATGAAGGTGTTCGGTGATGTGCATTCCTATTCCTAAGATTCCCCAGAATATGCAGTCAAATAAATTTTGTGTAGTGGGACGAACTCAGGAACTATCTGGCGCATCACTGACACATTATTTGATATTGTTTTGGTTGTTTTGTTCGACAAATGGTCGAAAAGCTCTAAAATGGTATATTAATTTTATTTCATTACTATTTTTAATTTATGTTTTAAGTCATATTTATGTTTCACAATATACTTTTTCCTAATCTTGTTTACTTCAACCGAGCAGTAGTAATTCCTCATCTTCTCCAAATTTGCGTAATTATTTGTTTGAGTTTAATTATTTAAAACATACTAATTGTTTACAATTTGAATTAATGAAATTTACAATCTTTTAATTAAAAACTTTAACATTCCATCCGTTACTTAATGAAACTAATTTTCTACTCATGTTACAATTTGAAACCTGAAATGGTAACAGTCTTTAGCATTACCAGTTAGATTGTTGGTTGGATTGTTTGTTTGTAAGGCTTATCACCCCACTGGCGCCCTTCTTTAACTAGTTTTATTATCTCCTCTTATATGATCTGTGATGTGTGTGGTTTCCGCTTGTTTTACTCATGTGATTATATTTTATACAATTCATTTTAAACTTAGCTGTCTGTAAAAGAAAGTCCATGATTTGCCTTCTATTGGTGAAGTGGAAATCATGCAGTCACAATCGAGGGGTGCTCGTTTACTTAATTTGTTGGACGAGTGCACTTAGGGTGTCATTTGACACCATGCGCTCTTTCGGCAACATCGGGCGACAACTTTTCTGAGCAACCAAAACTCTATAATTGCTGAGACCTGGAACCTCTCTGCAATTTGGGACTAGAGTAGCACAACCTTGTCTTTATTTTTGTTTATTTTTTGTACGTCGCAGCGCACCGTGAAAGAGTGTGCACACGTCTGCACCTGAAGGGGTAAAAGCTGTTTGCGTATCTCTGGGCTCCACAAACCCGAAAATATCTAGAGTAAGGAACCATCGGGGGCTCAGGGATCGTACGGAGCAAAGTGACCCTACACTATATCACCTTTAACTTCATACTCTCTCAAATTTAATCTATTATTTTTCAAAATTTAACTTCGTGTTTTTCAAACTTAATAAAATATTTTTCGAACTTAATTTAATATTTTTCAAAATTTCTCTTTATCCTTCTCAAAATATACTTAAAACATATTGTTAATTCATTTATTAAGTTTCTTTAAAATAACGTTTCACTGAAGACTTTTTATATAAAGTTAATATATTTTTGGCCATTTGATCTTTTATTACCGTAATCTAAATAGTGTACCTGTGTAGAAGCGGCAGGGTACGCACTGTCCAGGGAGGCACGGAAGGGTAGAGTTATTTGTTGGGAAAAAGGTGTGTCAAGGGAGCCTGCAGACTGTTTATCTATTTCCTTCCTTTATGTTTTATTACTTGATCGTCTATTTTAAATTTCATTTGGATACTTTACAGTTACCTTACCGGCACATTGTTAACTTTTACTTGCATTAATTAATATTTTTTAGAATTGAAAATCTAATTAAATTTTAAATTACCTCATTCGTCTTTTATATCGATGAGTTATTTCTAGTAAGTTTAATTTTTGTTAATTATTTTTTTAAAGATATTTGAATAAATTTTAGCATAATAAGTGCAGATTAGGGACAGTACCCATCTAAATCGCTTTCGTTCGCCTTGCTTGTGCTTTTTAGGAACTTTGTTGTTTTCCTATATATCAAAAATTTGTCTGTCGGAACCTTTTCACTTATATTTATCCACTCAGAAAAAAAAATTGTTCCAAACTTTTTCCTTCTTGGCAATGACGATGTTTAACGCTTTACACGTTTCCCTTCATTTTACAGTATCATATTGCCAATCATAAACAGAATTGTCACCCATGACGTCACAATTTTGTCTATGGAATAACTGAATACTCTGTGGTTTAATGCATAAACTTAACATCTAAACATTAATGTCATTCGACGTTCTACTATTCTAAGAATAACTGACGTCACTTATCTCTGGCAACCGACAGCTATATATACGACGAAAAATTCACAATTTCCCTCTTTTATGGCATTTAATTAGAATTATCACGTATAGTGCGCATAAGCAGAATGATGCACTAGGCCTAATATTATAGTTACATCCAGGTACGAAACGCTTCAATTACACGATATAAAATCACTCTTAACCTAAAATGTATTTTCTCCTAGTTTTTAGCGTTTTAGATGTCCTTTAATCTGCCTGCTTATTTTTATGCATAATTGCTTGTTTTTATTAATCATATTTAGCAATGCTGTAGATGCTTCATGACACTCGCTTTCTCAATTTCACGCGACTTTTTGAAGTATTGTTTGTAATCATTTAGCTGCAAATTAAGCTGCGTTTTACTTGATTTAATGAACGTGCACGTGGCCATGAAGCATCACACTATAACTATAAAACAGCTTGTTTCAAGAAAAATCTCTTTTTCTTTAGAACATCCCGTTCAGAGTACCGTTCAGAGTACCGTTCAGAGGAGCATTCAGAACACCAGCCAAAGAACCGTTCAGAACACCAGTCGACGCATCATCAGAGCACCGTTCAGGGCACCGAAGTAAAACACCGTTCAGTGTACCCTCCAGAACATCAGAGCAGCCTCACTGTTCGCCGAACTAAGGTGCGCACAGTAGCAGAGGCCGTAGACGTGTCGTACGGAACGGTAATTAATCTTTTATATGAGAAGTTAAGTACCTATGAGAAAGGCGTCCGCCCGATGGATGCCGCGATTGCTAACGGTGGACAACAAGCGGATACGGCTGTCAATGTCAAATGAGGGTTTGGACCCCTTTAAGCGAAATTCGTAAAAGTTTGATAGAGTCGTCACTTTGGATGAAACCTGGATATATTATTATACGCCAGAAACAATGGATTTTTCCTGGTGAATTTGCTCCGAAGAAGGCAAAAACGTCTTATCGGCCAAAAAGGTCATGGCCACGATTGTTTGGGATTCAAAAGCAATATTCCTCATGGACTTTCTGCAGAAGGAAAGAACAATAAGGAAGCGAATTGCAGTGATCTATTAGACCGATTCGATAGGAAATTGAAGAAGATACATTTGGCTGAGAAAAAAGTGCTATTTCACCACGACAAGGCACCAGCACATTCATCCGGATTTGTCGAGACTAAATTACATGAACTGTGCTACGAATTGCTACCACACCCACCGTACTCGCTCGACCTGGTTCCATGTGACTTCTTTCTGTTCCCAACATGAAGAAATGGCTCGAGTGCAAAATTCAGCTAAAACGAGAAATGCTAAAAACCTAAAAGGAGATTACGTTGAAAAATTAAAAAAAATTGTGCCAAACTTGCTTTTTCATTCCTAACACTCAAACACGGGTATTTATTGATCGACACTCGTATTTATGATCAGTTAATATTATTTTACCATACACAATGCACATAAGCTAACAACTTCCGAAAATTTGTCACGTGGTGTGATTTTTGTTAAATTGTAAAATAATATTGAAGCTACTAATTAACGATCAAGCAGTTTCCCCGAAACACATCTGTTTTTTAAATGGCTTAATAGCTCGCAGTGGAAAAACTGAGGTCGAATCCACAGTAATTAATAATGCATTTTTATCAATTATTATGTATTATCGTCCATAATCACTTATATCTCTTGAGTAAATCTGCCTACGACACATGCCAGCAAAATCAACTTTCTTTGCTTCTTTATTCTTTTTAACGACTAACTAAATATTTAAACTAGATCACACTTTCTGTGTACAAGAGAGAAAACAGAAAACTACACCTAGTTTGTATTTAAATTGTTTCCTGGAAACTCATGAAATATAAATGACAGGTCCACAACAATGACTTGCATCTAATTAGATTTAAGATTTTTTTATGTACCAATTACATTCCCACATTTAAATTTGAATTTTCATAAAAATCTTTTTAATGGCAAGTACCTATGTTCTTTTTTAATGAAGGGCATCAAATTTGGTATAACCTATACGGCAGAAAAAGTGTACAATATTTCATCAAAATAACTTTATTGTTTGAAAAATTACAAACATTTTTCTGACCAACGAACCTCTGCCAACATATAATTATCCGCAAAAAGCTTTTAGACAAAAAATGCAAAAAAATGTTTGCATGAAAATTTGCTAACTATTTCTTTCAGGAAAATTCGCCATTTTCTTTACAAAAATTGGCTTAAGTAACGTTACACGAAAATTATATTTTTACGGAAATTTCTAAGCAATTATTTTTCACGAAAATGTGAAATTATTTTTTTTACACTAACTTATTGAACATTTGTTATCAATTACCAAAATTTCACAAAAATCTTACAAAAAAATGATAACCACGAAAACACTAAAAAATTTGTTTCTTAAAAAACTAAAATTCAAATTATATACCTAATCTGCAATTACAATCGAAAAAAAAGGTGTTTTTTTAACTTTTCGCGGAAATTTGAACCAGCGGAAGTAAAGAAAAACATAAGCATAAAAGTTTGGACGCAGCAAGTGCGTTATTTCATTAAAATGTGTTAAAAAGCAAATATGTGTTTTTTTAAAGAAAGCAGACGTAAAATTTGGTTACCAGTATAACATATATGGTAGAAACAATGTACCATATTTCAACAAAATAACTTTACTGTTTAAAAATGTACAAGAATCAGTCTGTCAAATTAAGGCAAATCATTGTTTAATCTATTTCAACTAAGCAGATTTTTCTGGCTAACGAACTTATCCAAGCCACTGGTAAGAGAAAGGTACTCGCCAAATTTGATCAAAATCGGCGCATTATTTTTTGAGTTATCGGTCTGATACATATACATACATACATACATACATATATATATATATATATATATATATATATATATATATATATATATATATATATATATATATATAACAATTGAAACTGACCCCGGATATGTGTTCTCGGGGGCCTAATTCGTGCTAATTTGAAGGATTTTTTTCAAAATTCAAAAGACGGGATGTCTTCTAGTGATTTTTTTTTAAATTCACTAAAAACATAATATTTTCATGAACTAAGCTGTCAGAAATAACAACGTTCTTTGTCACTTTGAGGTTCCATTTGGTAAAGACGTCGTATCACAATTTTTGATATGTGTTAAAAACGTAAAAAGTTGCATAACAGTTGAATTAACTCAAAAATAACGAACGCTATTAAACTTTTTTGCCCAAAAATATGCATTATAAATCGATGGCTAATGCAAAAATGCAATAATATATGTGGTGTTCTATTTAAAAAAAAAGAAACCTTGTATTATCAGCGACCTATGGTGTCCACCTGTAATTGTCAGAATAATTTATAAGATGAAGCTTAAGACAGCCTATAATTCAGTATGGAATGGTTTAACCAAGTTGAAGCAACGAAAACAACCTGATCTGCTACAAAAATTTGAATTAAGTTTTAAGAGTTCCCATAATCTCATTGATAAATTATTTTAATAAAAGTTTGCCAGAGATTTAGTGCAGTTACATAATCTGATCATACAGAATGTCCCACAATGAACGCCAGCGATCGATTTCTCGGAAACCAGATTTTGGAAAATTTTGAAAATTTGGCAGCCTACTAAGGTCGCTAGGGGCAACTCGGCTAAAATATTTTCAAGATGGTGGCACTTGCGGTTATACAGGGCGTTGTTAACTTGCTTATTTTAAATAGGACACCTATATATTAGTGCATTTTTAGATAACACGTGAAATTTTAGACACCTTTTATGCATAATGTCCTATACCCAAGTATAGCCGTTTATGACATCTCAATTTTTATGTCAAAAATGACGTTTGCAGGCCTAAACATAACTGACAATTCCTCCCATATGAAAGCCTTAATCATTTAATTAGATTTGATTTCCTTGCAGAAGGGTATCTACTTTAGTGGCCTGTGATGCTCTTTTGATAATAAATAAATACAGGATGATTAAAAACTCACATTCAAAATTGATTTGAAGAAATCGTTAAAAGTGTTTTTTTTTTCAAATGGAAACACCCTATTTTATAATTTTATCTTATTCAGCATTAAAAAAGAGAGTAACTTTGTATAACGTTGTCTATGCCAACAACTTGTAGTTTTCGAAATATTGCCAATTTAACGTTTTTACATTGCCAAAATGCTATACCGCTTTAAGTTTTGTTGTTAGCAATGACGGCGACGCGCGTTAAAAGAAAACTATCGAGCACTACAGAAATGTCACCATTTGTTGTCAAATTTTCAAAATTTTCCAAAGTCTAGTTTCCGAGAAATTGATCGCGGGAGTTCGTCGTGGGACACCCTGTATGCTGTTGAAAAAAGAATTTAAAAAATTAAAAAAAAGATAAAACACACCTGGGTTTGAACCAGACTTATCTCCAAGTTAATAATAATGGAATAGGCGTCGGGAATCCTCTGGCAAAAAAAGCTATATGAGCATAGGATAAATTGGTTATGTGGACCGTGTTATAAGTTTATATGTAAACTTATGCTTTAGCATAACAAATAATGGTTATGTCAAATGGATTTTTGGCAAAAGTTTTATCAAATTAACAGCTGAGACACAAATCTAGAACTTTTTAAGACATATCACTTAATATTTTCCATATATCATGCTCAGAACCTTTGCAAAAAGTTTTGACGTTTTAAACAGTCACTGAAATTTTCAAAAGAAAAACTATGATATTTTCAAATGCTTATAATTTTTTTTCTTCTGATCTAGAGATCTAGATTGTGGTACATAGTTTACGTTTTACAATGTCAACCTGCGTACCAAATTTGGACATATAAACATTTTCGAAAGAAAACATACAAATTTTCGGGAAAAACTGGGTCGATTTTCCTGGCTAATAAACCTATTCCAGCCACTTGTAAAGGGAAGACACCCATTAAATTTGATCATCATCGGCGTATTATTTTTTGAGTTATCGGTGTGATACATGGACGCTGGTGAGGCCCAACTCAAGCATTAAGAATTTCTGAGGAAATGATTAGTGATATTTCAAAAATCCATATCTTCTAATAGAATAGACCGAATTTCAAAAATAAAAAAGCTATGTATAGGGAACTAAAAACTCTTTTCAACGAGCTATCGCATGACCCCTATTCATATTTGAAAAAAATTGAGTGATGACAGAGGGATGAGGAGGATATAGTTTGGGCTATACTTTTGCGTCAAAACTTGTCCTCCTCACAAACACACTTATTGCTTCAGGTTTTTTTCGCCAAAATCTTTTCTTGGTAGTCCTGACTGCCAGCTCGTTTTCAATGTGCCACCCTACATATATATATATATATATATATATATATATATATATATATATATATATATATATATATATATATATATAATTGCAACTGACCCCGCATATGTATTCTGGGCCTAATTGGCGCTCATTTGAAAATATTTTTTCGAATTTCAAAAGTCGCGATCTCCTCATTAGTGATTTTTTTAAAGAAATTTCACTGAAAAGTACACTACGTAAAAAAATAGATCTCTAGGTTCAAAGAAAAAAATATTTAGGCATTTAAAAAAATGTTAGGTGCAACTGACGACCAGAGAAACGCACAAAACCAATATATTTTTTATGTCGATAAAAAAATCTATTGTATATTACAGACAACGAGTAAGTTTTTTGGTTCAAAAACTAGAAAAGTTCCAGAAAACTTACTTTGAAAATTTTATAGTTTTTCTTCTTAAAAACCCAAAGTCGCGATTTGAAACATCAAAATTGGCAGCTTTTAGACAAGGAACCTGAAACGAATACGGGTTATGTAGAGAACACACACTTTAAGTTTTAGCTTCAACCATAATTGTCCTTCATCTTACTAAAATATGTGCAAAAAAGGCATTCCAAACAGACCTTTTCTCTGATGCTTTGGCACTAGTTTGAGTTATAGAGATTATGGTTTAATAGTTTTAACGAATTTTCGCAGAAAAAAATTCGCTATTACTGAGACCGCGACTTTTGAATTTAGAAAAGAGCGCGAACTAGGCCCCTAGAACCCATATGCGGGGTTAGTTTCAGTTTTTATCTGTTTAAATATATACAGGGTGACGCATTTCTACGGTAAAGCTCAATACGTGCGTTATTATACCAGATACGAGAAAAAATTGTATATATTAATTATAGGGTGTCTTGAGCTGCATCTTACAAAATTATTTTTATAATCACAGTCTTGCCCATAACTCGTTGATGGCACAAATTTTCTTTTTTATGAATGGAACACTTTCAAACAATAAAGTAATTTTGATGAAATATGGTAGATTGTTTCTACTATAAAGGTTATATTATATGGATTTGTTTACGTCCTTGAAATTAGTGTCTGTCAAGAATTACAAGAACGAGCCAATTGTTTGAAAAAAACAACAACAATTAATATAGATTTTTTCTTATTTTAATGCATTTTGTGGATGATGCTGACATAATACATTGTATTTGAAAAACGATTAAGGGCATATTTTTATTTTGACGTTTAAAATCAAAAAATTAAGTTCTGGATTAATTCTTATAAGTGCTGAAAGTGTTGCCCGTGAACAAGCTGGCAATGTCCAAAACGCGAAGGTGTGCTGAATGACATCGGGAGAAATTAATCTTATTTCGACTCTTATCCTTGTTTTCAAATCGTCTGTTGTATTAGATCAGTTTATGTGCATTTTACTTTTCAAGTCGCCCCACAAAAACACTCCAGTGGCAATCAATCAGGTGATCTAGGTGGCCATTCAATAGCTCCTCTGCTGCCTATCTATCTATTATCAAAAACTTCGTCAAGGCGGCGACGAACTGCTACACCGAAATATGGAAGTGAGCCGTTCTGCTAAAATCAAAGATCATCTTTCGGAATGTCATTGCTAAATTGAATTTGAAACATGACAGCTAAAGCGGAAATTTATTCATCTTAAGGAAATTTCAAATAAGACAGCATAAGGTTTCCTTCCAAGAAATAGGGGCCAATGATATGACTGTGTAAGTCCTGCCCAAACATTAATTTTTTGAGGACGCTGAGTGTGAATTGTCTCGTGACCAGTAGCATAAATTATAACCGTAACATTCAAATAAAAAGTTTCCTGGTCGGTAAAGAGAACATTGAACAAAAAACAGGATTTTCATTGCATTGTCCGATCAGCTCCTCACAAATTGCAGACGCCGATAGGGATCATCATCGTTGAGTTCATGAATTACCTGAACCATGCACGGGTGATATTTTTCTTTCGGAACAGTTTTAGTACAGTTAATTGATGAATGTTGTAATTTAACCCAATTTGCGTAGCCGAGTGGTGTGGTTTGTATTCGGTTTCTACAAGTATATTCAACTGCTCATCTCTATTTAATGAAGGATGACCAGACTTTGGTAAATCTTTAACACTACCCGTTTCATTAAATTCTGCAATAAGTCTGCTTACCGTGGACTGACTTATTAAACATTACTCGGGGGTGTTTTTCGTTAAATAAACCACAAGCTTTTCGTGACTTCGCAACCATCACTTTACCCCACCATCATCAGTAACTCAATTCCTTGTTTTTGACATAAATATAACATTTTACTTTGACAGGTATACTTCAGGCTGACAAAATATATCAGTGATGATACTGCTTATCAACAGAAACAGAAATAGTATATATTAGTGTTTAAAAAGTGGATAGCAAAAATCTATTTCTTTCATGCTGAGGTCCTTTTTTGCTTTGAATATCTTAAGTTTTTTAAGTCACCCAAATTATATTATGAGCAGGATTCGCAA